>JAOWBR010170496.1:0-11435 GCA_028571145.1 Dionaea muscipula
GAAGAAGCAGCAAGAGAGATAAGCAGACGAACAGAGGCCATCTTGGTCACCGAAGAGAAGGTGTCAGTATAGTCCACGTCGTACACCTGGGCATAACCTTTGGCCACCAAACGGGCAACGGAGCCATCTGGATTCACCTTCACAACGTAAACCCACTTACAACCAGTAGCCCGCTTCCCTGGAGGCAGGGGAACAAGATTCCATGTCTGATTAGCCTCAAGGGCGTCCATCTCCTCAGCCATAACATGCCGCCAGCCAGGAGAAGCAACAACCTTAGATAAGGTCCGAGGAGGAGAGATAGAGTCAAAGGCAGAAACAAAGACCTGGTGAGAAGACACACCAGCATAGGAGATATGAGCAAACATCGGATATGAAGCACAACTACGCTGACCCTTTCACAGAGCGACGGGAATATCCAAATCTGAGGACGGAGAAGCAGCAAGTGAGGAATCCAAAGGGGAGGAATCCAATGGCAAGGAAGTAAGGTCAGCAGTGGCAGCGGGACCAGCAGGGATTAGTGTAGGAGCACCGACGGAATCCTAAGAAATCACAGAACGAGAGCCCCGAGTATAGACCTGAAGAGGTGGAGGACTGGATCAGGCAAAGATGACGGTGTAGTAACTGATGGAAAAACCGATGTAACAAGAGTCAACTCATGGATAAGAATATCATCTATTGTAGAAGACTCAGTTGGTCGGTCAAGAGTGGAAAAGGCAGAACCAAATGGAGTAGCCTCATCAAACACGACATCGGCAGATATACAAAAACGCCTCAGGGCAGGTGAGTAGCACTGATATCCCTTTTGTGTCCGAGAATAGCCCAAGAAGATGCAGCGCAAAGGCTTAGGATCCAGCTTAGTAAGACCAGGCCGAATATCGCGTACATAATAAATACAACCGAAGATCCGTAAGGACAAAGGATGCAAAGGATGATGAATCACTCTGTAGGGAATCTCCCCCTGAAGAACAAAAGAGGGCATGTGGTTTATCAAATAAACAGCTTCATTCCAAAACATCTTCGGCACACTAGTCTGAAATATAAGAGCCCGAGTCACCTTCAATAAATGCTGATTTTTTCGCTCTGCAACCCCATTCTGAGGGGGTGTATCAGGGCAGGAAGACTGATGGATAATATCATGTTGAATCATAAAGGATGTAAACTGAGAGGAGAAGTACTGACGAGCATTGTCATTGCGAAGAATGCAGACAGGAACAGAGAACTGTGTACGAATCTCAGCACAAAAAGTGGAGAAAACAAAAAATAACTCACCACGAGATTTCAACAAGTATAATCATGTCATACGGGAATGATCATCCACAAAAGTCACAAAATAGCGAAAGCCTGCATGAGATGGGACCAGACACGGTCCCCAGATATCAAAATGTACTAGCTCAAAAGGTGCAGAAGCTCGTGTGTCACTTTGAGGTAGATATATGGCTCTATATATTGTTTAGCAAGCCGACATGCTTCACAAAATAATCGAGACAAGGACTGAGCCTCAGACACAATCGCTTAAGACAATGAAGATCAAGAATTGGGGAGATGGTCTAAGGAGAAGCAACAAGGGAGGAAGCATTCTCCATAACATACAACCCTCCGGAGGTAAGGCGACCTCTACCAATCATCTGTCTCGTAGTAATATCCTGAATCTCATAAGAATCAGAAGAAAATACAACATGACTATGATTAGTGCGAACCAATGCACTGACAAATAATAGATTCATTCGAAGATCAGGGAGATGGAGAATAGATGAAATAGTCAAGGAAGCAGTCAAGGGAACTGTTCCCACACTGCGAACAAATATATATGAGTCAACTGCAATCCGCATGTCAGGGTATGAGGAGGTAGAACAGTAGTCATGCAACAAATGGAGAGAGCTAGTCATATGATCGGATGCCCCAGAATCGATAATCTAGTCTCTAGGAGATACAGACAAATAAGTGGCCGAATGAACGGGCTGAACAGACGGTACAGATTGACCCAAGATAGCCAATGAAGGAACGTGCTGAATCTGATGCAAGCTACTACCAATAGAAGAATGGCCATCCAAGTGCCAACACTGACGACGTATATGACCTGTATGGACGCAAGCCGAACAAATAATGCCTTTATGAAGGTGTCGGCCACAAACAGAAGAGGACATTGCTCAAAGCCACGGCAAGGAGGTCAAGTCAACGGGGACAAAGGAAAGACATGTAATCGAACGCCACAAGCAACAGAAATAGCAATGGTCATGGAATGAACCAAGGAGATACGTCCCAAATCGAAACCAATCGAATGAACCATCACCAATATCAGTAAATCACGCGGCCCCGAAACCAAACCAATGTCAATCGCCGACCACCGTCAACCACCGTCGACCACCACCGCCCACCGCTGCCGGCGATGGGTGGCGGTCAGTTTGGGTTTAGGGCTGTGGTTTTTGGTTTTCTTTGAGCTCTAATACCATGTTGTAAAAGGCAATGAGGTAAAATGGCTTGTTAGTTTTCATTCACCAAGGGATAAACCCTTATATACTACTACACACAAAGTACTAAATTGCCCTTAGCTATGTAGCATAATACATATCATAACAGTTAGTATTGACTTAACTTTTAAAGTAATTATTCATGGATTATTAATTATTAATGTATTACATAATCTCTCTGTACCATGGGGTCAAAACAGAGCTTGGTAACTTGACTAGTTTATTCTTGTAATAGGTGATGAAGTTCTGTTTGTGCTAATATGTCGTCTAGGCTCAATAGGCCCTCAACAAGCTCCCCTACGGGCGCTTGTGTCCCTTTGCTTTCCATCGCCTGGCCATAACAGGCGCCTATGTCGACGGGCGGTTTTTCACTGGGCATAACAGGCCCGAGACGGCCGGTGCCCGGGTAATTTTTCACAAGCCTTTACTGGCAAGCATACAGACAAGACGACAAGATTATAGATAACAAGAGATAATGCAGAACAAGAGCCAATGCTTATCACTTCCAATCAATAATACATTGTCTCTTATAGAGAGAATCAGAAAACTGAAGAGACAAATACAGAGAATGTGACTTCTCCCAACATACAAGGTATGTGACCATACAAGTACATCAGTAATAACTTGGTTTTAGTTCCCAACACAACTGAATGCAGATGAATCCAGATCCAATGTAGGTCCAAGTCAATGGAAGAGCCACATCTGCAAGCTGCATGCTGAACCCGAGGAAGGCACAATAATATCAGCATATCCATTGTCTTGACACCCCCCCCCCTCCAATTGATGTCGAAGAATCAAAAAGCATCAATTTGTCAATGAAGAACTCATGTCAAGTACGGGTGAGAGGCTTAGTTAGAATATCCGCGATCTAATGCTCCGAAGAAATGTGAGGAAGACTAATTAAATGTTGATCATAGGATCCACGGATATAGTGACAATCAACCTCGATATGTTTAGTACGTTCATGGCAAACCGAATTGACGACAATACGAATAGCACTCGTATTATCAGCATGAAGGGGAGTCTGCATTTCTTGGGGAAATCAAATTTCAAAAAGAAGCCCTCGAAGCTAAGTAATTTCTGAAGAGGCGGAAGACATTGCTCTATATTCTGCTTCAGTAGAGGTCTTAGAGACCCGCTCTTGTTTCTTACACTTCCATGAGATTAATGTGTCGTCGAGATACGTGCACTACCCAATTGTTGACAGTCGAATATCAGGGCATCCAACCCAATCAGCATCACTATAAACAAGTAATTTGGTAGAAGAACTGGTAGGGAAATAAAGGCCACGAGTTGTTGTTCCTGCCAAATGAAGGTGTGGAAGACGCCATTAACTTACTCACGATGTGCACCGCATAGGAGATATCCGGCCTAGTGATCGTTAGATAGATTAGACTCCCAACGAGCTGCCTGTATAACTTTGGATCAGATAGGGCAGTGCCATCGACCATTGTTGTGGCTGAGTTTGACATTGAGCTCCATTGATGTAGCGACTGATATAGAATGTTGTAATCGAACCAAGTGAATAAGATCATTTGTATACTTATATTGGTTCACGAAAATTCCCTTTGGGGATCGATGAAATTCAAGCCCTAAAAAATATGTGAGTGTTCCAAGATCCTTCATATAAAAATAGCTATGCAGGGAAGTTTGAAACTCTTGAATAAGAGTATCATTATTACCAGTAAAGATAATGTCATCCACATATACAAGTAAAAGAACCATATCTTGAGAAGTACGGTGGATAAATAACGAAGGATCAGAAGAACTCGGTGTAAACTGCAGCTTAACAAGTGTGTCTTGAAACTTGGCAAACCAAACTCGAGGGGCTTGTTTGAGACCGTATAACGAACGTTTAAATTTGCACACAAGTGATGCATCCGGAACAATCAGCCCAAGCGGAGGACGCATGTATACATCTTCCTTCAAGTCACCGGAAGAAAGACATTCTTTACATCCATTTGATATATGGACTAATTTTGTGAAGCTGTCAAGCTGCGAGTGTCAATAATATCCGAACAGATGTCATTTTGGCTACAGGGGCAAAGGTTTCATCATAATCGATCTCATACTCTTGACAATTCCTAAGTGCCACAAGCCTAGCCTTGTAGCAATCCAACAAGCCATCGGATCTGAGTTTGACAGAGTCTACTCATTTGCATCCAATGGGTGTACTAGAAGAAGGACACGGAACCAAATCCTGAGTATCATTAGACACTAATGCAACCAACTCCTCTTGCATTGCACTTTTCCAGCATTCGTGTTGTACCACCTGTGAATAAGAAAAGGGAATGGATGTGGTGGACAAGGTAGCAATGAGAGAATAGTGAGGAGAACAATATAGAGATGGTGAGTATCGATCTAGAGGGTGAGAAGAGTGACTAGACCTTTTGGGTTGTATTGTGGTAGATCCAGGCGGTGGAGGAGATGTATCACGAAGGGCAGGAGAGTGAGCAACCCTTTTTCCTCGTCAGCGGTACACTAAGTCAGAACAGAATCGTTGAGAATCATTGAATAGATGTTGATCGATTGTGGGGAAATGGATCAATGGAGAAGGGCTTGTGGACTGGTCAATGATATCGAGAGCTGGATTTGGATGACCCAATGCATGGCTCTGGAATTTGATGTGAATGGGCAGTACCATGTGAGGGTTCCATGGAATCGGGCAGCGGTGATTTTTCGGCATGATGAAGACAAAAAACACTACATTTCGGGATGTGCGAATTTTTTGAGTTCCTGGATCATAACAAATATATCCCTTTTGATGAGGAACATATCCAATAAAGGCACATCGAATGGATTGAGCGGTGAGTTTAGTCCGCTCATGAGGTAGAAGCAAGACAAAATACACCCGAATGGACGAAGATGAGTGAGACTAGGGATCTATATGTCTCCCTGGTAAAGGATTGTTGTACAAAGATCGTGGTCATATCTTCCTTTGTGGATATACAGACGTAGATGCAGATTGGGCAGAATGTCCTATTGATAGGCGTTCTACCACGGGATAGTGTGTTTCTCAGAGAAAATCTGGTGTCCTAGAAAAGTAAGAAGCAGACAATTGTTACTAGATCTAGTGCAGAATCTGAATACAGAGTCATGGCACATACTAGCTGTGAACTTGTGTCCTTGAGGAACTTGTGTCCTTGAGGAACTTGCTTGCAGAGCTTGGAATTGTATAGCCAAGTTCTATGGAGTTGAAGTGTGACAATCAAGCAGCAATCCATATCGCAATGAATCTTATGTTTCATGAACAGACCAAGCACATAGAAGTGGATTGTCATTTTGTGCAGGAAAAGATTAAAGAAAGTGTCATTAGTTTAGCATATGTTAGATCGGGCGATCAGCTTGTAGACATGTTCACTAAAACTTTGGAAGGTTCACAGATTCACTCTATTTGTAACAAGCTTGGTGCATATGATATCTATGCTCCAACTTGAGGGGAAGTATTAAATTATAAATAGGGGGTATTTTGGGTATTTAAGCCATGTACTATACTAGAAATTATCCGTGCCGTTGGCACGGTGAACATTTTTTAAATTTTATTTACTCATAAAAATTATTCGTGCGCTCATATGGTGTTTGTGTCATACCATGCATTTTATATAATTTTTTAATAAAAAATAAAAATTATATCAATATTAGACTCGTTTTGATCATCGTAAAAAATTATGAATTTTGACTATAATATTTTTATATTTGGTAGATTATACAGTGAGATATAGAAAAAATAAATAAATTATAGATTGTGTATAATATTATGTGTTGTGATATGAGAGGGGGAGAGAAGAGGATAACCAATGAGAATCTTTCTTTTGTATTTTATAATACCTATATACAATATTTATATACATTATACTTATATACATTACTTTTATACAATCCTCCTTTGTATTATTGTATAATTATAAAAAAAATATCTTGAGCCGGGTCAGGTCAGGCTTAAAAATGCACTACACGTATCCGGTCCATTTATATCAATGGGTCTAAAATCATGCCCAGGCCCATATTACTGGGTCTAAATCTTTTCCCAAATCTTAAAATAATGGGGCGGGGCGGGGTGACCCAATTTTGATCACCTCTGCATGGAAGTCAAAGGTTTTCGGTTGAGAAGTAAAATTATGTATTACTATGTCATGACTGCATTGTATTTGGCCTTCCAGGTGTCCATTCTGGGAGATAAAGACCATTAACCTTGTTTAGTTGAGTAGAAATAGTGAGCTTGAACCAGTTCTCTTCACGGTTTTATGAAACACCCACCGTCTGCAAGGTCATAGGTGCAAATCTCTAGCGGTGCATGTGTTACCATATAACTTGCCACCTGTCAGCTGACTCATCAGTTGGATTACTCGATTTACCGTGATGGCAGGGTTTGCAGATGGTCCCAAGATACCCCGTTCATTTACAACGGTGTCCCTCGGTTATCAAAAAAAAAAAAAAGTAGTGAGCTTGGGCAAATAATATTAACTAATAGTGGAGTAGAAAGAGAAATTGACTGACCTGGAAAATGGCTATTGCGCACACTTTCCTAGCCTGACACATCCAGCGCCAATGATTTTTCTCATACATTGTTGCAAGCCTAAAATTTTGTTGCTCCAACGGGATGCAAACCTAGGTTGTTTCCTGGAGGGGGAGTAATTCCATCTTGACAAACATTTAATGGACTTTGTCAGATGTATAAAGAGAGATTTTACGGACTGTTGTGAACTTTTTATGGGTTTTGACCTTAAACTTTTTCCTTTGGGCAGTTTGTGCTGCAGCAACTCGACAACCCTCTATCTAAGAAGCTAAATGAAGTCATCAACAAGATAAGGAGCCAAAGATGTTCCTACCTCCGGTAAATCTTTAGAGAAGTCTGGTTGTATCTTTTTGGAAAAGAGAACTGTCCTCTCATAAGTAAGATTGAAGTAATATCACGTTTTTTAATTCTGTGGATATATTTGTTTTTGTGCAGCTTGAAGTTGTGCAAGAAAGGAGACTCTTCAGGTATGCTAAGCCCATTCTGTTCTACTGATTGGTTGACAACTAGCAGCAACAGCCTTTCATTTTATTTTGGCCTCAGATATAACATTTGACTAATCGTTTTGTTGCTTGAAACCATTGCATAAAATGAAAATCTGCATATGAAACACTTTTTTTTTTTTATCTAGGCTAAGGCGCTCTGTCTGGATGAAGCCTAAAGTTTTAGGCTCTATGCCAAGTTTTGCTCAAATCTGATGTTTTTGTTTTTTGTTTTCGCAGAATGTTAATATATGTATTAACTCTCAAACTCAATACAGCACGTCTGGTCCAATCTATACAATCTGTATGCCAAAATCATCCCCAACAAACAGTAAAAAAAAAAAAGAAAAAAAAAAAAGATGCCCTCTATACAATCACTATAGCTCTGCACAGTATTCAGTCAAAGGAAACTAGGCCAAAGTCCAATCTTCGCAGCATTAGTGCACTGGATCTAAACTCCACACCAGCACACCGCAAAATGTAACTGAGGAAGTCGGCTCCTCCCCTGCCTCACCAGCACACCACCTCAATCCCATTCCACCAGCTCCTACGGCCTTCCAAATCTGCAAAATCAACCAACAAGGAGCCTTCTGCTGTCATCAAACAGGATTGCTCCCTGCAATAAATTCATCACATCCTGCACAACTATCCCTGCCTTTCTGGGTGATTCTCCTACAATTGGTCTCCAGCTTTGTCTCCTCGTGCTTAAAACACCGATGGTTTCTTTCCCTCCAAAGCTCATAAATCACCTCCGCAAAAATACCCCTTCGGCGTTCAGCCCCCTTGGTCCTTCCCCTTGCAACCTTCATAATCCACTCCTGAACTCTCCCCCATTCCATGGCCTCCCGACTCGTCCAACTTAACCGAACGGACTGCAGTGCCACCCGCAAAACCTCACTGGCAAATGGGCATTAAAAGAATAGGTGATCCCTATCCTCCCTAGCCGCATGACAAAGAACACATCTACCTTCATTAGCAATTCCCATTTTCATCAGTCGGCTCTTTGTTTGCAATCTATCCTTGGACGCCAACCACATCATGAAATTGTGTCTTGGAGAAATCCCTTTCGCCCAAACAAAACCCCCCCATCTGCTTCCTATCCTCTCCCTACCAACCAGCTTACAGTAGATATAGGCAGTAGACCTGTCCCCCTTCCCAAACTCTGGTGTCATTCCATGCCTCTGCTCAGTGATTCTCAAGGCCCCTTGAACCGCAGCCCTCAAATCTGATGTTATATGAAAACGAATGCTGCATTTTTTTTTTTTTTTTGTTGTGTGAAGTGTAGAGCAGTATCATTTAAGAGTTTTTTTTATACCATAATTGCTCCTATAGTTTGCGGACAACGAGCCACTCCATCCCAAACCCACATCATCATCATCATCACACAGCATGACCACTTCCCTTTAGGTGTGGTCGGCCAAACGTATCCTTAGGACATATATACATAAGATCCGGTAAATATAGTGTGTTGACTATCGGCTACACGCACTGTCCTAACCTAATGGATAATAGATAACAATACATGGTAATATATAAAAATATATCAATAAAGGTCACAGACATACACAAAAAATGGAGACTCCATCCCAAACCCTATAGAACTAAAATCCCAACCATGGAGATTTAGCTGATGATATAAATCTGTCAGGATCATCAAAGTAGCTTCAGGTGTTCTGTTCATGTCAGTTGTCGTAGAGCAACTATTTGAAATAGATGCCCAGAACATGACATGACCTGACCCTTGTTTGGCCCTTGTACTTTTTATTTACAGGGATGCTGTTCCTCTCACATTTGGTGGAAGACAAGACTCCGACCGGTCTGTCCTACGTTGAGTTCTTGGTCCATGTACATCGCCAGATCCAAAGTAAAATGACTTAATGTGGGTGAACTTTTTCCTTTGACTTCATGTGGATGAGCTGCTACAATTGGATACACAGGTAGTTCTACTCTTCTACATCACAAAGTGGAAATCATTATTCCGTATACAACTGATGGTTTATTCACATTTTTTTTTTCCGGGGGCTTCACTGCAGTCCGGTTTCACCGACACAAGAAAGCTCCTAGGAAGTTTTGTATTTAATGAAACGACGTCTTATCTCCGTTTCTTTCCTCTATTGTCTCTCATCTTGACGCTCAACGTACCAAGGCGATAACTGATGCTAGTAATTAAAGAGTGTCGATATTGTGAATAGCAATATGGTGATTCGCTGAGCATGAGGCGGTTTATCTACAAATGACTCCATGGGGTGAGAAATCGAGTTGGTAAGCAGTCGGCTGATGATTCTATTTCAGCGTGGGATAATTTTTTGTTCTAATATGTTTACATGATATAGTTTGTGAAAACCGTACATACATGTGAGTTGAGGTACTTGTATACTCAGATGACATACCCTCCATTTTATTCTGTTGCATCTCTGATTTGTTCATGTATGTTTATCCCATGCCGCCCAACTCCTCCAGAATCCTCGTCTTCTGCCAAGGGCGATGACTATGAGCAGGGATCGAGTTGAAATAATATTGATTTCAGTTCGTCGTGTAATTGTTGTCGTGTAGCACGATTTGTACACATAGCATGTTGTACATGTACCTAACTATCAGTAAGGCGTCGATACTGATTTCTGGCGGGCATCTGACCAAACTAGTCCAAATTAGTACGTGCATACATAGGGCGGTAGACACCTGCTAATCTATTAATTAACGGGTGTTCGCTGCTAATGTATGCCAGATTGAACTATCGATTTCAAGTTCTTCATAGTTCTGGTTATATTTCTTAGGAAGCAAACCTTAACCGTAACTTGAATGTTATATGATTCGATTTATGGAATCGACAATTTTTGAGATTTTCTATATGTACCACTATTATAACTTATGCTATCACTTTGCCGATGCCACCTCCATTGAAAAAATTCGAATGTCAATTACTAATTCATGTCACTGTTAAAATATTCTAAACTACCTCCGAGTATAACAAAATCAACAAAACTAATAACTAAACTAACGCAGTCATCCTTCCTCTCACGTCACCACCCTTTCTCTCCATTTAAAGAGACCGCTACATTTTTTTCAAATTAGATGCACGACATTTCTACGGTTTTGGTAGGTCTTTATTCTTTCAGCGATCTTTGTAAAGTTCACTCCATTCACAGCAAAGGTATAGTTTAGGTATCCTGTGAGAGTTGACCTCGGATCTTTCTATAACAACAACGATCCCATGCATCTTCTCAATCTCATGTGCCAAATTTACTAATGTTTCACGGCTGTTGAAGATCTGTAGTAACAATAAGGGCACATGATCAAGCATTGTCCAACCACAATTTGCTTTCAATGCGAAAATTTAACACTAATCAATCTTCAATACGGATGCAATATTAGGCTGCCAAACCACAGAGCATGTTAGAATACAGTAAACTAAACTATTTAACATCAAAGTGTCAAACGGTTCAACAAAATATAGCGAACCATTCGGTTAGCTTCACTGATATGTTTGACATAGTGTCGGAACCGTTCGACAATATCCATCGAACAGTTCGGTTATCTTCACCGATATCTTCAATGGATTTTGTCGAATCGTTCGACTCTGTGATGTCGAACATATCGAGAAAATCCAAATCTACTGAACCAAGTACAAGTTTTAAAACAAAACACAAACCAAGGGTATTTTAAGCAATCTCAAAATGTGGTGGCAAAAGTTATAATAGTGGTGTATATATAAAAAATCTCTAGTTTTTTTTTTTTTTTTTTTCACTGTTTTGCTTAAGTTTGATGATTCAAATCAAACATTAGTCGGATGCCTATATTTCATGGTGGGTGATGCTATGCAGCAGGAGGCGGAGACCGGGGGTAGGAGGGGAGGAGCATAAAAGGGGTGAGTCAGGCGGGGGAGCAGGGGGATCAGTCTCCCTCTCGGTGTCCCTTCAGGCTTTCATTGGTCCATAGCAGGAGGTAGAGATCGAGGGAGATCGAGGGGGG
>JAOWBR010170507.1:0-20474 GCA_028571145.1 Dionaea muscipula
TCACTTGCTGACTTAGGCATCGGAGCGGTCTCCCCGGGGTCATTCCCTGGGGTACCCTCTGACCTGTTTGCTCTTGCTTTCTCAGGATCTCCACAGGTTGCTCTCTCTTGGAGCAGGTCGGGATCACCTTCGCATCACCATTCACTCCTCCCCCGTGCCGACCGGGTCCGCTCCGCCGGTCGGAGCCGACTCATCCCGATCGGACCAGGACTTTGATGACTACTTTTGGAGCGTCCTAGGAGCTGACCGCCCCCGAGATTTTTCCAGGAGTATCATAAGTTATTGCATACTTTTCGAGATTAGTCTTTGAGGTGCGCGAAAGCTAACTCAGTTATACCTTGGTTATATATAAAAAAAATAGTCTTGTTTGTGTTAGTAAACCAACTCTACCAAAAGATCGACCTGATGGTAGAAGGCCCATAAATAATATTTATTCTAACACGCCCCTCACGCGAATGTCTCTTTTGGGCTTGAAGCGTGAACTGTGCACTGCCCCATCTCATGGAGGTCGCGCTCGCTGGATTCAAACTCGTGACCTTTGGTCACACCTGCTCTGATATCATGTTAGTAAACTAACTCTATCAAAAGATCGACCTGATGGTAGAAGGCCCATGAATAATATTTATTTTAACGGTTTGGATCTTCTAAAAAATTTTAAAAATTTGTCAATAATATTATATCATTTTTATTAAAAAATATTATTAAAAATTTAATATTAAAAAAATCGTCTTCAACCCATCCAATCCCCACCCCCACTTCCAACCTTCATCTGTTGATGTAACGTTTGTCAGTGTAAGATAATTCAAAATGTGTTATGCTATATAATATAGAAGATATATAGATTGTAAAGCAATTTACTTATTAGAACTTAATATAGATATTCAAACCACAGCAGCAAATAGTACATATCAAATAATTTTTCAAAATAATGCTCCAAACAGTAAATCATACCAACACAGAGTAAACAAGCACTGGAAACAACGTTGACAAATGAAGCAATAACACAGTATCCGGATGTCCGGCGTCCGTGTTTGAAACGGGCAACGCGTGGTGATGCCCCCCGCCCCGTTTTGACCGTGGCTGCTCTGCCACAAAACCGGATAGATTTCACTGTCACTCGTCGTCGTCAAACTTCATTAGAACTCTCCATCTCTCTCTATTTGAACTCCTCGGATCCCCTTTTTTTCCAATTTACCATTTTATTACATTATTATCAATTCTCCTCTTCCAATATCACTCTCCTCAGTCCACTTTTACTCACCCCCTCTCTGTCCTCTTTCACAGTTGTCTCTCTCTCCAAACAATCAAGCCAGTACCAACATTCTCCGTTTTCTCTCTCTCTGCAGATCTGCTCACTTCCCCCCCCCCTCTCTCTCCCCAGATCCGAATTCCTTCGAAACCCTAGCCAATCTCGGTGCATCGATGGAGGAGGCGCTGGATTTGGCGAGGGCCAAGGACACCAAGGAGAGAATGGCGGGGGTAGAGCGACTCCACCAGCTTCTGGAATCTTCAAGGAAGCCATTGTCGTCCTCCGAGGTCACTTCTCTGGTCGATACGTGCTTAGATCTCCTCAAGGACAACAACTTTAGAGTCTCACAAGGTGCTCTTCAAGCACTTGCATCCGCCGCCGTACTCTCCGGTGACAGCCTCAAAATTCACTTCAATGCTCTTGTTCCTGCTGCTGTTGAGCGGTTGGGTGATGCCAAGCAGCCTGTTCGTGATGCTGCGAGGAGGCTGCTGCTTACTCTCATGGAGGTAGGTGGTTTTCGTCCTCAGTTCCAAGTGTTGTTAATTTTTTGTCTTGCTTGTTGTGTTGAGCTATCTATGTTGGCTTCTTTTGGATTGGTTTGGTTGATTGATTGGACTTCGTTTCGTTGAGGATTATTGATTTAACTTTCAGTGTAAATCCGGTGTGGAGATTTGAATATGATGAAGTAAAGACGAGAACGCCACACCATTGTAGGACCTTGTCCTCGCTTCCAATTTGTACTGTTGTTCTTGCGTGTATGAAAAAATTCCTTCATTTTGGATACAGATGCTGTTGATGTTTCCTTGTTTTGCAATTCTGTGTCAACTGGTTTCTGGTACTTCGATATTGTTCCATGCTGAGGTGAGGGCTGGGAAATGCATGATTAATAACTCTCATGTTGGTAGAAATATCTAAAGTGTCTTGAGAATGGTTTGGTTGATTGATATGTATTGTCTGTTGGAAAATTAGAGATTCAACGTTATGTATTTCTTTTATGCATTCCTTGAATATCCATTGGATTCTCCTCTTGCGATGAGCAAATATGTGAATTTCATATCAAGATCAGTTTAAATGAATTTGCACAATGTGTGAGCTGCTCGGATCTTCTAGTTGGAGAAGGTTATGTCAATTCAATATTTCAATATCAAAAATCTCTCTTTCTTGTTTGTTTGATGTTGGTTGGGTAAGAAGTCTGACATTTCTGTTTGTGTGAGTATATCTGTTTGTGTGAGTGATTGATCCCATTCCACTGCTGCGGGCAAAGCTTTGGGCCCCTACCCTCCAGTTTTGTAGAAGAGAATACCACCAATTTTATCGTTAATTGTGATGGTAATTTGAGAATGGAACCTAATGGGAAAAGTTAGGATGAAGGGGATTTAGAAATTCCTAGGATTGTGCAAGTCAATTTCTTAACATTGTGGTTTTTACTTGAACAGTACGTTTCCACCGGCCACATGTTTCTTGATTTTAATGGTTGTCTTTTTGTCTATTTCATTATCTTGTTACCGTCAAGATTAAGATAGTGGTAGCCATAAGGTAGGTTCACACACAACTTCTGCAGGTATCTTCTCCCACAATAATTGTTGAAAGAGCTGGTTCCTATGCTTGGGAGCACAAAAGTTGGAGAGTCAGGGAAGAGTTTGCTCGCACTGTAACATCTGCAATACATCTCTTTGCTTCCACTGAGCTTCCACTCCAGAGGGCCATTCTTCCTCCTGTATGAGTACTTCTTATTGACTGGAGTTGTTTATTCACTGTTGATTGAGTGATTGTCCATTTCTTGGTAAAGCTTTTAAAAGAAATATATTTTTCTTGGACAGATATTGCACATGTTAAATGATCCAAACCATGGTGTCAGGGAAGCCGCTATAGCTTGTACCGAGGTTGGTGAATCGTTGTCATGTTCATCTTTTGCATTAAATTCAGGATTTATATTTTTCTAAAGAAATTTTCTAAGCTGCAAACACTTATCACGTGAGATGCAAGTGAAATCCAGGTCATGAATTCAGTTGACATTGAGAAGCATGAGAGAACCAAATACTTGGCAAAGTAGCCTCAATCCCACACTCTTTCATTTGCTGTTCTAAATAAGAATTTAATTATTGCTAAAAAGATATATAGCAATATCGACATCACAAATAAAGATTTAATGAAATCATATAGAAAAATTTGGAAATTATTGATGGAACTTACCTTGAACTTAAATGCTAATTTTTGCAACCAAAGTTTAAAAATTGTTATTTTATGGGGCAACTCATATTTATAAACCAACAGTATGAATAAATTGAATTAAGAAATGGACAATTCATTATAAAGGAACATTAAAATAGTAAGTACTGAACACTTTTTTATTCCTCAAATAATAGCATACATCACCCTGAAGATACAATATTACACCAATACCACAATGAGTTACTCGGAGGCTCAAAAGAGATTTTTATGAGTCATCTAGCAGTAGCTCCCTGACACATTCGATTATGATATTCTTCAATCAGTGAAATATTGGAGGACTCCTAGTGCTGAATATAACGTGGTATCTTATCACAATATTTCTAGACATTTTGTGGTATTCAATGATATTATTACGATAATTTGCGGTAATTTGCAAAGTTGACGAAATTATGTATGAACATAATATTTCAATTAAATATGGAAAAATGGAAAAATATTGTGCGAAATATCGTGAATTTATTCCACGGTTCTAAACATTGGATTGTATAGATTAATTATGTAGCAATCAAAATTCACAAGCAAATATTTAAGAAGTGCAAAGTAGTCAGTAGAGGAACATTATGGTTTTGAGTGGGAAACGACGGAGATTTGAGCTCATAGTGAAAAATTCTATTGCATACTGTAAGCTGATTTGTCAGGAATATCACTTCAATGGCTAAATATTGGGTGGAAGGCTCTTGTGAGCTTCAATGTTCAGTGCTTATTCTTGTTAGCCATATGAACATGCTTATATTAGTTGTAGAGATTTGCCAAATTGTGAAAATGAAAAATGATAGTGTAGCATGATTCATAAATATTTTATATCATCATCGTCATCTTGACCATATCCTACTAGGTGCGGTCGGTCACAGGTTTTCGCATATTCTAATCAATATGTGCTAGGGTATCGCCCATGGTAAGTTGTAACATGTTGAGGTCACTTTTAATCACTTCATCCCAAGTCTTTTTGGTCGCCCCCTAGTTCTTTTACCCTCCACTATAATCAACTCCCCTCTCTTAATAGGTGTATCCGTTGGTGTTCATTATAGGTGATTCGTGAATGTAGACGTTCCTCTCTCATCTTATTAGTCAACTAATCTGGTTATGGATCTCTTCATTTTTTATTCATTCTTTTGAATAACACTTCATATCTATCTCAACTTACACATCTTTGCTACTATAATTCCTTGAGCGTGGCTTTTCTTGATTAGTCAACACTTTGTCTCATACAACAAAGTGGGTCAATTTGTGGTCCGATAATATTTTTCTTTCAACTTTAAATGTACTTTTTTGTCACATAAAACACCCAGGACGACTCTCCACTTCTCCACCCTACATTAATTCTGTTTGTAATATCCTCATCAATCTCACTATCATTCTGGATAAGTAATCTAAGTACTTAAACTTATTCGTTCTATGAATACCTCATCCATCCACTACCACTCTGAGGCATCCGCTCATCACCGCTAAAGTGCACTTCATATACTCTGTGTTATTCTTACTAATTTGGAGTCTTTTACCTTCTAAAACTATTATCCATCTCCTCAACTTATCTTCGACATATTCTCTAGTCTTATCCATCCAGGTAATATCATCCACGAAAAGCATGCAACAAGGCATCTCCTAACACACCCTCTCTGCGAGCTCACATACAACTGACACAAAAAGGTACGGGTTCAATGCTGACCTCTTATGCACTCCAATAATAATCAAGAAGTCACGAGTGAGCCCTCCTATCATCTTAACACAAGTCATCGCCCCATCATACATATGGTTAATGGACATCAATATATCTTTTACTCATTCTCTTCCTCAGTAGCACTTATCAAACCACTTCTCTTCACACCCTATTTAGATTTTATATGCTAGGTTTTTAACTATCAAGTGGTTGAGGCAACATTTGTTAGCAACAATAACAATCTAGCATGACCTCACACAGTAGCTTTGCTTTGTTCACTTGGTGTATTCTTTGGCTAGATGTAGAAAGTGACTATTAGTTTCCATGTTGAAGTGGTGGAAATTGCAAACAGAAATTTTGTGAAACCGGGGATCCTAAACTCCAACCAATGCTTAATATGTTTTGTGTTTATAAAGGGCATCCCTTGGTGCAAAGGTGTTCACAGTGAGTAAGTGCTTCCCGACTATTGTGGGGGCAGTGGGACGATGTTCACATATGTATGCAACCTTGCCTTTGCATTGTTGCAAAATGCTATTTCCAAGCATTGAACTCTTGACCAACAGCTCAGTGGAACAACTTACTGTTTCACCTAGGGTCGTCCTCAATAATTGTGTTTATATAAACAAAATACTCAGTAATTTTGTGCTCAGAAGTCAAGGATGCATTAAAACTCCCTTTTCATCTAATAGTTTCTAATGTTTTTCTTTTTGATCTAGCTTGTTAGTTGTTAGTGTATATTGAACACTATATATATTTAGACTAGCGGTTTTCCGTGCCTTTGGCACGATAAGTACATCACCCTCTCAAAATAAAAATGATCGAAAAAATATATTTTAACAACTCTTTGAAAAAAATCTACGAAAAAATAAAAATAAAAATCATAAAATAATAATAAAAATTCAAAATTATTATAATATTATTAGTCTTATTTTGATCGTCTCAACATTTTTAAAAAATTGACTATAATATTATATAATTTTTCATTAAATATATTATTAAAAAATTAACTTTTATTAAAAAATATTAATATTATTAAAAAAAATTACTCTCACTCAATCCTACCCAACTCAACCGTACTTTATTACCCACTTTCTGTTCATCCCACGCAATTTTTTTATTCACCCCACTTTATTATCCACCTTATTTTATTAATTACTCACCCTACCCACTCTACTTTATTACTCACCCCACTACTTTTTGATCCAACGGTTATTATGCGTTCCCGTCCATTTCCACAATCTAAAGACTACAAATGTCTTGAGATATTTTTTAAGGTAGAATTCAAACCTTGAGTTATTTTGTATAATAGATGCAAGACTACCGATATTTTGAGATGCAATTCTATTTATTTATCAATTAGTTTAAGATTGCACTGTTAACAGGTTGTTGAAGATGGCTATGAATTCTTTGCGGATAGGCAGCTGGTAACTATATTCTCAGCACCCAATTACTGCGGTGAATTTGATAATGCAGGTGCTCTAATGAATGTCGATGAAACTTTGCTGTGCTCTTTCCAGATTCTGAAGCCATGGAGGGGAGCCATGCCACAGCCCCAATCATGAACTAATTTATAGATGATCCGGATTGTAGTCTGTTACAACTGTGTACATATGCCACTATGTGTGGTGATTGTATAAAAAATGGAGCTCTCCAAAAGTTTGTATGCACAATAACTTTCAAAAACTTTGTAGACTTTTAAGAGATCAATTAATTAATGGTATATTGTTATAAACCAGCTTTAGATTAAAGTAGAAAGAACACAGAGAAATCTAGTGATCGGGTTGTTATTAAGTTTGACAACTGATGGAGGTCACAGTAAAGTGCTGGATGGTCGGGGAGTTTATCTCTGTCCAAAAAAACTTTAAAACAATATTGAGATGAAGTGAAACTGAAAGGTATTATGTTGGATTGTTTCATCTGCTAGGTTTGGTGGTTCTCAAATACCTCCATAGCAGGTAGCATAACATATCCTAATCATTAATCAAGGGGGGAACTGGGAAGAAAAGAAATAAAAGTATATATATAACAATTGCAAGACATAAAACCACCCGAGGTCCATTTTGACAACCCGATCATGAAAAGAAATAAAGCATATGATGTTTGAGCCTGGGGCTGGGGCTGGCCATGCCCATTGCCTAATAGTATTCGATATGGTTTGCCGGTAGACCCGATCGTCAAAGCTAAAGACCGTGCGGTAATAGTTGCCGATACTATTTATTGCAAATTTAATCACCCCCTCATTGATTAATTACCGCAATTCTCTCTCTCTCTTTCACTCTATTTTCGTTGCTCGAGAATTCGGGGGTTTGAGTTTCAGTTTCTGTATCGGGACCAGCTAGGAGGATGTTCCCATAAGTAACACAGACGCAGAAGCATATGAGCATGGATGTGGATTCTTCTTCGAGTACTACTTGTACTGGCGGTGGTGCCCATCTCAACGGTAAGAGCAAGGAACCAACGACGCCGGGTACAGATGATCACTGCCGATCCCGGAGATGCGGAGGCATATGCGTGGTAGGCAGCTTTGTATTTACCCTGATGGTGGTTATTCTGGTCATTTTAGGGTGGACCGTTCTCAAGGTGAGACGGCCGGTAACCACCGTCAACTCCGTCTCCCTCCAAGACTTCCAATTCTCTTTGGGCTCGCTGCCGCAGATAAATCCCAAGATCAACCTCACCCTAGCCGCCGATGTCTCCATCAAGAACCCTAACATATTGGGGATGAAGTACACCAATAGCTCTGCCTACGTGGGGTACAGAGGAGGAGTTGTCGGTCAGGCGCCGCTCCCCGCCGGAAGTATATCAGGCGGCCAGACCCTTCCATTGAATCTCACCATCACCTTCATGGCGGATCGGCTGATTTCCAACTCGCAATTCTTGTCAGACGTGGTGAGCAACGGCACGCTGCCCTTGACGGCATACACGCAAATCTCCGGCAAGGTCTCTATCTTGTTCTTCAAGATCCACGTAGTTTCTTATACCACCTGCCATTTAGTTATCAGCGTCGCCAACCGGAATATCTCCTCCAATGACTGTATTTAGAGCATAATCAACGAGATTCCATATTTTTCCTTCAAATTTGATCTAAAATGTATTTGAGGAATTTCTATTTCAATCATTTACTCCAACAATACTTTTTATTATCTCTTTATTTTATTTAAATATTCTTAAATAATATAATTTTAATAAAAAAAAAATTCATTTTACTCCTTTTTCCAAAGCCCAAACCAACATTTACACCACTCATTCTCTTTCCTCCTCCTCGACCAAAATAAGTTAAATAACACACAAAAAATTTGGCAAAGCTATAGTAGCTTGCGACATTTGACGATGTAATATAGCTGCTCCTCAAAATAAAAAAATATTAGAGGTTGTTTGTGTTTTACCCTCTTAAATCAATTAAAAATATATTTTAATAATTCTTTTTTATATAATTAATATCGATATAAAATTGTATAATATAATACAAGGAGTGGATAATGATTATGGATATGATATGAATAAAAAAATTAAAATTATATCAATATTAATTTTATTTGGATTATAAAAAAAACTAACAAATTTGGACAATAAATTTTAGTAAAAATATTATTAAAAATTTAATATTTATAAATGATATATGAGTATTTTTCCCTCGCTTACGTGAACAAGGAGACTGGACAGATCGACCGGATTTTTTCCGAATTTAGTTTCCTGGCCGGGTTGCTTGCCCGGGTGGCTTGCCCGAGATCCTTGTTCGGGTGGCCTTACTGCCTTATGCCTACATCCTTGTCGAACTCAAGTGGTCAATCTTTCCTTGCCCGGGATCCTTGCCCAGGGTTCTTGCTCGGGACGCCTTGTAAGGCCCTAGCCCGGTCTATCCTTAACATAAACCGAGTCGGGTCCTCGTATGATCCTTCAAATTTAACACATAAAAAATCTTACCATTAAAATTTTAACCCATAAAGATTTTTATGGGTTAAGATTTTAAGGGTTAAATTTTTATGGGTTAAATTTTTAAGGGTTAAATTTTTAATGGTCTAAAATTTTTTGAGTGTTAAATTTTTAATGGTGTAAATTTCTAGGGGTTAATTTTTAAGGGTTAAATTTATGAGCGTTAAAATTTTAAGTGTTAATATTTTTTTGGGTTAAAATTTTTAGTTGTTAAAATTTTTAAGGATTAAAATTTTTAATGGATTAAAATTTTTTAAGGGTTAAAATTTTTAAAGGGTTAAAATTTTTAAGGGTAAAATTTTATGGGTTAAAATTTTTAAGTGTTAAATTTTTAAGGGTTAAAATTTTGTATGAGTTTAAATTTTGAAGGGGTTAAAATTTTTAAGGGGTTAAAATTTTTAGGTGTTGAAATCTTTAAGGGGTTCAACTTTTTTAGGGGTTAAAATTTTTAAGGGTTAAAATTTTAAGGGTTAAGATTTTAAGTGTCAAATTTATAAGGGTTAAATTTTTACGGATTAAAATTTTTAGGGGTTAAAATTTTAAGGGTTAAAATTTTTAAGTGTTAAAATTTTTAAATTTTAAAATTTAACCCTTTAATATTTTAAGGGTTAAATTTTAAAATTTTAAAATTTTTAACGGTTAAAATTTTAAATTTAATTTTTAAATCGAGAAAAATAAATTCAATCCTTAACTCTTAACATTTTTAAACCTTAAAAAAATTAAAACATTAACTCAGGGTTCATGTTCTGGGTTTAGGGTTTAAAGTTTCGGGATTAAGGTTTAGAATAAAGGGCTAAAGGTTGAGGGCTCAAGATTTAGGGTTAGGGTTTAGAGTTCAGGATTTAATGGTTAAATTTTTAATTGTTTAATTTCGAAGGTTTAAATTTTTAATGGTTTAAATTTTTAAGAGTTAAATTTTTGATGGTTTAAAATTTTTTGAGTGTTAAATTTTTAATGGTGTAAATTTTTAGGGGTTAATTTTTAAGGGTTAAATATTAAGGGTTAAATTTATGAGCGTTAAAATTTTAAGTGTTAAAATTTTTAAGGGTTAAAATTTTTTAGAGGTTAAAATTTTTAAGGGGTTTGAATTATAAGCGTTTAAACTTTTTTAAGGGTTAAAATTTTTTAGGGTTAAAATTTTTAAATGTTAACCCATAAAATTTTAAGGGTTAAATATTAAATTTTAAGGGTTAAAATTAACGAAAAAATTTTAGGTTTGGGAGAGGGTTTCTCTCGTCGCCGAGGGCGATTTCCCCGGCGGCACCCAAGCTACCATGGTTGGTCAGAGAGGATGGCCTAAAGGACGGCCGCGCAAGGCGGTTCGAAGATCAGTTGTTGCTGCTGCTGGTCGGAGCAAGGCGAGTAAGGGCGTCAATTTGGGAGATCTTCCTGATTCATCAGTATGTAGTGCTGTTTCGGGGGAGGGGGATGGAGCTGTGGGTGTTGTTAATGTTGATTCGATTGTGCAACAACCTCCGATATCTTTGGAGAAGGTGCTGGGTGATGAGCTTCAGGACGGGGAGCTCTGTCCGAGTTGGGCTGACAGATGTGAGAGGGAGAGCTCGGAGCTGGCTGAGAGTATGGATTTGAGTGAGAGGGTTGTCGATTTGCATCATGACTCCCCTCAGGTTTTGGGGAAGGGGGTTTTTCTTCGTGCACTTACTCAGGGCGTGGAAGGGAGAGCCGCTCAGACAATGGAGGATCAGAAATCTTCTCTGGAAGGGAATCGTGCATTGTGTAATGGGCTGATGCTGTCAGGTATTGATAGGCGAAATGAGGAGATTATCATTACTGAGGAGGATGTTTTGGAGGAGAGAGGGTATTGGCATTGTGCATTGATTGGCTATGTTCTTGGGGATGATGTTCCTTTCTCAGCTATGGAAGGTTTTGTGAAAAGCCAGTGGAAGGATGTTGTGATTCCAGATTTATTCAGACATGATTTGGGATACTTTATCTTCAAGTTTCATTCTGACCATGATAAGAGGAAGATCCTGGATGCTATGTGGTTCTTTAATTCGAAGCCATTAGTACTGCGCGAGTGGCAACCGCAGTTTCAGTTTGATGAGTCGAAGATTGATACTATCCCCACATGGGTGCAGCTTCCAGGGCTTGATCTTGAGTTTTGGGGTTTGAAAAATCTTGATCGTATTGCTGGGAAGGTTGGAAAACCTATATGCACTGATCAGATGACGGCCAAAAAAGGCAGAATCTCCTTTCCTCGGATCCTAATTGATATTGATACTTCACAGAGCTTGGTGGAAGAGGTTTGTTTTACTGGTCCATGTGGTAAAATGATTGTCCAGAGGGTCTTGTATGAATGGATGCCTATTAAATGTTCAAACTGCAGTCGATGGGGGCATAAGGCTGAGGTGTGTCGGGCTCCTAGGATCCAGAGAAAGGAGTGGAGACCGATTAGGAAGGATTCTGTGGTGAATGTGGTTCCTTCATGCTCTGTGGTTGAGGTGGCTGGGGGGACTTTGATGGAGGATGTGGGGATGGGGGTTGACTGTGAACAGCCTGCTTTAGTTGGGGGTGCTGAGGAGGATGCTTCTATGAGTGAGCATGGGAATTGGCAAGCGGTTAAGGGGAAGACAGTGGCTCGTTCAACACCTAGATCAGCTCGGGTGCAGGTCAGTGCCTCAAGGTTCTCTCCTCTTGTTTCGGGATGCAGTGATAATGGGCTTGAGATGTTGGGATTGGATATGCTGGGTGGGATTTTGGTCCCAGGGGCAGACGGTATTACTTAGTATGATTGGTGCGTGGAATATTAGGGGGCTAAATAGCCCGGATAGGCATAATGCAATAAGGCGTTTCGTTGCCACCTACAAGCTTAGTATGTTAGGTATATTGGAGACTAGGGTGCGGGTTAATAAAGCTGACTCTATTTCTTCTTCTTGCCTTTCTGGTTGGAAATTCCTCTACAATTACAGTGAAGCTTCTAATGGCAGAATTTGGTGTGGTTGGGATCCTGTTAAATTCTCGGTCGTTCTCCTCTCCTGCTCGGCTCAAGCCATGCATTGCCGTGTTAAAAGCACGAATGGTAAGTTTGATTCTCTGGTTACCTTTGTTTATGCCCAGAATGCAGTGGTGAATAGAAGGCGGTTATGGAGTGAACTCACAACCTTTGGGGCAGCTTGCACTGATCCTTGGATTGTTATGGGGGATTTTAATGCGTTTATGATGGCGAATGAAAAGATTGGGTATGATGGGATCGAGGTTAATCCTTGTCAGGATCTTTGGAACTGTGTGATGACTTGTGGATTGGTGGATCTGCAGGCTTTGGGGTGTTTCCATACTTGGTTTAATAACCAGGGGACTTCGTCATGGATGCGGATTAAGCTCGATAGGGTGATGGGGAATCGGACATGGTTTGATGTTTATACAAGAACGGAGGCTGAATTCCTCGAATCTGGTGTTTCTGATCATTCCCCACTTATTGTGCGGATTCATGATGTGGGTGGGCGCCTGAACTGCCCTTTCAAGTTTTTGAATTGCTGGGCTCTTCATCCTTCCTTTCTGTCTACAGTTTCACTTGGTTGGAGTGCTCCGGTTGAGGGGGTCAAGATGTTCAGGATTGTGCAGAAACTCAAGGGTCTCAGGCAGCCTCTTAAGGAGCTTCATAAGAGGAATTTCTCTGATATTGCGGGTAGAGTGGATTTGGCGCAACTCCAGCTACAACAAGCTCAGGAAAATCTTCGCAGTGTTCCTTCTGAGGTGAATAGGCGATTGGAAAGAGATGCAAGGGATCGGCTTCACCATCTGCTTTCAGTGGAAAATTCTTTTCTGAGACAACAGCTTAAGGAGGAGTGGTTTCAGTGCATGGATAGGAGTACCAGATACTTTTATCGGCTGATCAAAGGGAGACGTACACGTAATCAAATTCTTAGTCTGTCTAGAGCCGATGGCAGTAGATGTTCAGGGAAGGAGGAGATTGGTATGGAGATACTTGATTTTTATGGTAAAATGTTGGGTTCAAAGGTGCAGACTTCGGAGGAGATCAACTGTGAAGCTGTTCTTGCTGGACCTCTGTTGACTGAAAGGCATGCTATGGACTTATCTGCTGATTTCTGTGAATCTGATGTGATGAGAGCTCTACATGACCTTCAAGATGATAAAGCTCCAGGAGTGGATGGGTATACTCCACTGTTCTTTAAAAAATGCTGGAATATTGTTGGGAAGGAGGTGGTTGAGGCAATCCTGGAGTTTTTTTCTTCTGGGAAGTTGCTTCGGAATATTAATGTCACTGTGGTCCATTTAATTGCAAAGTCTCCTAACCCTTCTTTGGTGAGTGATTACCGGCCGATTTCATGTTGCTCCACTTTATATAAAATCATCTCCAAAATGCTCTGTTATCGGATTGTCAAGGTGCTTCCTCATATTGTCGGTTTGAATCAAAGTGCCTTTGTTGGCAATCGATCAATCATGGACAATATTATGCTTTGTCAAGGGCTATTGCATGGATATGATAGGAAAAGGATCTCGCCGAGATGTGTGGCTAAGATCGATTTTCAGAAAGCCTATGACTCGGTGGATTGGCATTTTTTAGAGCATCTACTGACTCTTCTTGGCTTCCCCTCCAGGTTTGTTATGTGGGTTATGGTTTGCATTTCTTCTGTCTCCTACTCCTTCTCTATTAATGGGGAATTGTATGGATGGATCAAAGGTGGCCGGGGGGTGAGACAAGGGGACCCGCTCTCCCCTTACCTCTTTGTGGTGACTATGGAGTATCTGTCCAGGACTTTGCATCTTATGAGCGGTCGGCAGGGCTTTGGTTTTCACCCTAAATGCAAGCGGCTGGGCATAGTTAATCTCTCCTTTGCTGACGATCTTATGGTTTTTGCTCGAGCGGACAGGCAATCTCTTGTCTTGATTAAGCAGCTTTTGGATCATTTGTGTAATGCCGTGGGGTTGGAGGTTAATAGAAAGAAGAGCTCTTTGTTCTTGGGGGGGGGGGTTTCGGCTCCTGACAGGGAAAGGTTTGCTGAGATTCTTGGTTTTGAGCTTGGACAATTTCCAGTTAAATACCTTGGCATTCCCCTTGCTACCAAAAAACTGAATGTCAGGTATTATCGTCCTTTGGTTGAAAGAATTACTGCCCGTATTTCCTCATGGGCTGCTAGGCACTTGTCTTATGCTGGCAGACTTGTTCTTATCAAAGGGGTTCTGGGTGGTATTCAGACCTTCTGGTGTCAAGTTTTTTTCTTGCCTGCTGCTGTTTTACATGAGGTGGAAGCATTATGTAGATCTTTCTTATGGACTGGGCTTGCATTACGGAGTCATAAGGCTCTTGTGGCTTGGAATGATGTTTGTTCCCCTTTTCGTGGTGGTGGACTTGGTATCATGCGGATCAAATACTGGAATATGGCTCTGCTTTTCAAGATGCTTTGGGCTTTACAGCAAAAGGAGGATCGTCTCTGGATTAGGTGGGTGCATGAGTATTACATAAAGGATGGGAATCTGTGGAGTTTACATAGGAAGATTAGCTGGCCGTGGGTTTTGGGTGGCCTGTTGAAGGCTCGGGATGCCTTAATTCAGTTTGTGGATCGTTCTGGGCATGATGCTAGATGGATTGGTGACAGGACAGGAACCTTCTCTGTCAAAGGGGCATATGGTGCTCTAAGGGGGGCGGTCCCCTCGCATCCTTGGTGGAAGTTTATCTGGTCCAAGTGGATCAGCCCTCGGGTTAGTTTCTTTCTATGGCTTGTTTTCAGAGATAGACTTCTCACGAGAGCTCGTTTGGCAAAATTTGGGATTTTGTCGAATAGCAAATGTGAATTTTGTGGGGTTGATGAGGAGACGAGGGATCACGTATTCCTGGCTTGTCCTTTTTCTCAGCAAGTCACTGATGGTGCTCTTCAGCTGATCAGCTTGAGACAAGCAAGGAAGGATTGGACACAGTGGTGGCCGTGGATGTTGAAGGTGTGCCGGGGTAAGAGCAGGGTTTCTCGCTGCAGGGCGAGGGTTCTGGGTGCTATTATGTATGAGATTTGGAGGGAGAGAAATTTGAGAATTTTCCAGCATTGTTTGGCTGATCCACAGGTGGTGGTGGGGCGAGTGCGAGGGCATATGCTTGCCTCCAGTGCATAGTTCTTTCTCTTCTTTGCAGTTGTCTTCCTCCAGTGCATAGTTTTGGTTCTTTTGTAGTAGATTTGTAGGGTATTGGTTTGCTGGTTCGGTTTTTTTTTGGGACTAGCAAGTTTTGAGGTTGGCTTTGAGGTTGAATGAATGAAATGCTTCCTTTCAAAAAAAAAAAATATTATGATTACAAATATTTGTTTAGTACCCAAAAAAATAGATAGAGTACAATATTAGTGTACAATATATTTAAAAATGTTATGATTATAACATTAGTGTACAAATATTTATTTAGTGCAAAAAAAAAATATTCTCAAAGCTAAATAGGAGAATCAAAAGATAATTTCACATGATAAAAAATGTTATGATTACAATATTAGTGTGCAACATATTTATACAACATATAAAAAATGAATGTACGTAAGAGCATGTATGAGATATCGTCAAAAAAAAATCGAGAAGGGCTCGATCTGATCGGTTGCTAATTATTAGTGGTTGTTGTCTACACAATCCGACGTATAACCCGCAATAACCCGTAACCGAAAAAAATCCGCCCGAAATTAACCCAAAAACCGACACAACCCGCACCCGAATAATCCGAAAATCTAAATAACCGCAACCCAAAAAACCGAAACTAACCCGAAACCGAAATGATCTGAACCGGATCCATAGCTAAACCGAACCGAAAATAACCCGATAATTGCAATCCGTTCATAATCCGAAAATCAAAAACCCAACCCGATGACAACCCGAACCGAAGTGACCCGAAACCGAAGTAATCCGAACCCGAAATGGGTTGATCCGAAACCGCCCGACCGACCCAATTACCACCCCTAATGGATAATTTACTGATGGGATAGCAAAGATTAGTGTTGCGAGTTATTTACGATTTTAAACTCTTATCTTTTCATATTCTATCTTTTTGGTCTTTAATCTCTTGTAAACTCCACCTTTTTAAACTCTAAAAATATCATGCAAAGCCTCTAAGACTTCTCATATCCCTTTCAACATTGCATCAGAACCACCAGAGAAACCCTAATCCTCACCTATCTTTTTTCCTTAATCACCATCACCAAAGAAACCCTAATCCCTTCAACCATCGCCAAAGAAACCCTAATCCCTTCAGGAAAACCCTAATCCTCACCTTGTTTTTTACCTTGATCGTTGCCATTGCAAAATCCTACTCCATAGCAATCTCTAGATGGAAATCCATCAAATGCGGTGCATCTTCATCAATTGACCTTGTAGGGTTGTAGAGCACGCCACGACGACCAGTTTGTTTTGACCGAGCAGTCGTCCGCTGCCACACGCGTCGTTGTGTGCTGCTGTCGTCTTCACCGCCACACGTGGCCCTCATGTGTCGTCGTCATTTGCACGTACCCTGGACAAGAAGACAGAATACTCATATCGCCTTGCTAGTATTTTCTTCCTAGTGTCGTTCGTGTATATCTGTCCTTTTTGGTTGGCTTTTGTCTTGTTCCATGTCTAAGTCTTATTCAACTTCTTCGTCGTTGATATGGTAATGGTTTTCTTGTGCGGGTTTATATGTTTTCTTGTTGGTTCTCTCTAATTGATTCTTTGCTTTGGTGTTTAAGTTGTTGACCCGTGTTTAGTAAGTACCCGATCGTGCTTCTCTCAGTGTTTTAAAAGGCGCAAGGCGCACCGAGATGTACAGGATGGTGGAGTCTAGGCGCAAGGCGCAGACGCACGCCTGATCGAAGCGAGGTAAAAAAAAAACACAAATATTCGAAAAATAAATGTAAACATTGAACAATAATTTAAAATAAAAAAGTAACTAATTATCTACTAAAATTTAAAAAACAATAACCACTTATTGGATTCTTCAATGTTGTATCGATGTCTCAATGCTCTATTGAGGATTGTTCGTCTTAATGCTCTATTGAGGATTAACAAGTTTCATATACTTCCAAGCTGGGTCTTTGTTTGAAAATGAATGTGAACCTCCGGAATCAGATGTTGTTCCTATTTCAAAAGAGAAGAAAACAAAGAACACAAAGGAAGAAAAATGAACCGACAAAAAAAAAAAAAAAAAGAGAAGAAAAACGAGAGAAGAATCGAACAGGGAAAAAAAGGAAGAAGACACGGAAGAGAAGTGGCAGAGTGGTATCGAGAGAAGACGGGAAGAAGCCAAAAAAAAAACAGAAGAAGATAGAAAAAAAAGGAAGAAGACAGGAAGAATTATGGGTGGTTAGCCCAAGAGAGAGAGGGAAAAGGAAAGCTAGAAAAAAGAGTGGTACCGAGAGAGAGGTGTTGGATGACGACGAGACGGCTGATCGACGATGGTGACAACGGTGGCTGATCGGCTGCAGTGGCTGGGCGGCAACGACTCCTTTTTTTCTCCTCTTCTTCTCCTCTACATTCTTTCTTTTCTTTTTTTTTTTCTATCATGACTCTATCTATTCTTCTTCTCCTCTTCTTTTTTTTATCCATTAATTGATTTAAGTTATAACACAAATTTTTTAGGTCTTAAAAAAAATATCAATATTGCCTTAGAGCCTAGGCGCGCCCAGGCCTGGCCCAGACGCCCTAGGCGCGCGCCTAAGGTGCGCTTGTTTGAATGGGCTGCGCCTGGGGATGCCTAAGGCCCTATGGCTTGCGCCTAACTCTTAGGCGCGCCTTTTAAAACCTTGGCTTCTATGTATGAGCCTAGTTCCACTTTCTCGGAGGTTATTCTAGCCACTATCGATCTTACCGACATACGTTTTAATGATAATAAATATTTTCAATGACCTAATTTGGTACTAACCAGTGTTTCAAAAGGCGCAAGGCACACAGGGGTCATGGAGCCTAGACGCAAGGCGCAAGACACAGGCACGCGCTTGATCGAAGCGAGTAAAAAAAAAAACAAATATTCTAAAAATAAATGTAAACACTAAACAATAATTTAAAATAAAAAAATAACTAATTGTCTACTAAAATTTATAAAACAAAAACCACTCATTGGATTCTTCAACATTGTATCGACGTCTCAATGCTCTATTGAGGATTGTTCGTCTTAATGCTCTATTGAGGATTAACAAGTTTCATATACTTCCAAGTTGGATCTTTGTTTGAAAATGAATATGAACCTCCGGAATCAGATGTTCCTATTTCAAAAGAGAAGAAAACAATGAACAACACAAAGGAAGAAAAATGAACTCCTCTATATTTTTTTTCCTGTCATGACTCATGACTTTGTCTATTCTTCTTCTTCTCTTCTTTTTTTATCTATTAATTGATTTAAGTTATCACACAAAATTTTTATGTTTTAAAAAAATATTAATATTGTCCTAAAGCCTACGTGTGCCCAGAGCCTGGCGCCTGTTTGAATGGGTTGCGCCTGGGGATGCCTCGGGGCCTATGGCTTGCACCTAGCGCCTAGGCGCGTCTTTTAAAACCTTGGTACTAACGTATATTCGTGGGATGGAATTGGATGAACATTCGAATTAGTATGGTCCTAATGTTAAGAAGGCTCCTGATACGGCCAAGGCATGGGCTCGGGCAGATGCTCGTTTGTGTACGAGCATGATTAATTCTATGGATCTCTACGTAGTTGACCTTGTAAGAGCTCGCAAGAGCAACACAATCAATGTCATAGCTGTGGGCATGGTCGTGGTTGAGGAGATGATCGACCTTTCTATATTCAATGTCAGTGTCTGAAACACATTGTTGAGATATGTTTTTAGATTTATGGCTGCCCTCATATCACTACTACTCTTAACGGTCGATCGATTTGCTCCCATTATAAAGTCTCCAGTCATAGCCGTGATCGGTGCTTCAAGTTACATAGCCAACCATTTGCTCCTCGGCCTGCTAATGCAACTTATGGAATCGATTCTACAGTTGTTTCCCCTTCTATTGATCAGGTCGTCGTCCATACTCCTCAACCTGCGACATCCGCTCTCGTTATTTCATCCGCTCATTTGCTTGTTTCCTCTCGTACGTGACTGGTTGATTCGAGGGCATCTGATGATATGACTAGTAATATAGATATGCTGCAAAATTATTCCCCTACTCCGAGTGGCTGATGACTCGTATGTTCGGGTCAAGGGGATAGGGACCATCTCTCTTACTCCTACCTTGATTATGGCTTCAATTTCATGTCTATGCTCTCTCTTTGATCTATTATATATCAGTGTCTGACTCGGACTCACCGTTGTCGTGTTGGTGATTGTTACAAGTTTTAGGATCTCTTAACGAGGGAGACTATTGGTAGAGGCCGACGCACGTAAAAGAACTCTATGTGTTGGAGGTAGAGTCGCTTACCAAACAGCATCCTAGTATCTCCTCCACTACTTTTGATCTACACTATCATCTTGGTCATCCCGCGCTTTCTAATCTAAAATGTTTGTGTTTGAGGTTCTGTCCTTATCTTATCTGTTTTGTGAGTCTTGTTAGTTTGTCAAACAATATCGAGTCCCTTATGTGTCTAGAGTTAGTAACCGAGCTTCTGCTCCTTTTGAGTTAGTTCATTCTCATATTTTGTTTTCTTTGTTGCCTATTTATGTATAACCTGGTTATGTTTAATATAGAGTTCTTCTAAGTTATTCTCCATCTTTACCTTTTTTTATGTTGAGGTTTAGGCACAATTTTCTCTCCTTATTCGTATTTTCAGGAGTGATAATGCCTAAAAATACTTTTCCTCGTCCTTTAGCTTCTTTCTCACCACCTATGGAGTTATCCATGAATCCTCATATCTCGATACACTAGCATAAAATGGAGTTGTTGAGCATAAAAAACTGTCACTTATTAGAAGTAACGAGAGCATTATGTTCCATAAGGTGCCTAAAATGTTCTGGAGTGAGGTCGTCTGGGCTGCAACCAGTTTTATAAACCACATGCCATCCTTTATTCTTTAGGGAGGCATTATGTTACTCGGACACGGGTGTAGGTGTCGGGTGTAGGTGCGGGTGCGGGTATCAGACACCTTTAGTTGAAAAAGAGAGGATACGTGAATACGAATCGAAAATTGGATACGGGTACGGGGATATGACTATTTATATATATAATTCATTTTTTATATATATAATTCATTTTTATAACTCATAATTTATAATATATACTAGATATTACCCGATTAACACTCCACTCTTTTAAATCAGTTAAAAAATATTGGTCGTCTCAAAAAATTAAAAAAATAAATTATAATATTATATAACTTTATCAATAATATTATAAAAAAAAATTAAATAAAAAATTTTTCCTCTCTTCTCGCCCCTCTCGTAGACCCGGCAAAATTTAATCCGAACCGCAAATCCGACCCAACCCACCTGCAAACCGAACAAATCCGAACCAAAATTAGATCAGATCCGAATAATCCGAATCCAC
>JAOWBR010170508.1:0-11434 GCA_028571145.1 Dionaea muscipula
TTAATATAATAACGAACAATAATAAAATAATCATTTTAAATTAAAATAAGGGCACGGGTATAACACATACTATATGTCACATTATTTCGACCATCCATAAAAACTGTATAATTAGATCACTTTATATTATACATAAATTTGAGTATCCGACGTATATGACATTAATATACCGACATATGTAAATCCCACCTTATTAAATTTTTAGAGGACAGTCTTCTTCATTTTCGATTTATTCCTTCGATTTGTTCAACGTCGATGATGATAGGGTCGTCGGCGAAGATGAATATGGTCGTTGCCTCTACCTTCTCTCGTCGGCAATGATGATGCTCTCGGTTGTGGTGTCCATCATCGTCGATGAATTGATGCTCCCGATTGAGGTTTTCTATCGTTGGTGATAATGGCGATTACAAACCCTAATCTGAGGCGATTTTGTTCTTCAATTTCATCCCTTGATTTCTGTGATTTTATCCTTTGATTTCTGTGATTTAATTTTATCCGAGGTGTTAGGGTTTCAATTTGATCGATTTTTGTGCTTCGATTTTGTAAGGAGAAAGGTTAGGGTTTCTGTTCTATGATTTCATCCTTCGATTTTGAACTGTTCTTTGATTTTGTTTGACGATTTTGTTCTTCGAACTGTTCCTTCGATTTCGAATTGTTCCTTTGATTTGTTCTTCTTCGATTTGTTCCTTCGATCTGTTCTTCTTCGATTTGTTCCTTCGATGATTTCGATTTGTTCCTTCAATCTTTTCTTCTTCGATTGGTATTTTCTGGCGAAAGATATGGTATTTTCTGACGAAAGGGCAGATGGGTAATTTAGGAAAGAAAAATTAATCCAACGTTTTTTGACTGCAAAACAAATATGTTATAAAATTGAGTTCCAAGATTTATAATCTATAGTTTAATCCCACTCTTTATCCCACCTCTTATCCGACGGATTCCTTATCTACCCTATTTTCTGTCCGTGAAACAAATGGGGCAAAAAATTATATATTGATAGGGAGTTACTTTACGCACATCCCTATCAGGGTTGTACGCGGATTTTACATTTAAAAAAAAAATTATTTTGATCAAACGATATTACAATACCATTTCATCAAAACAATTACGGTAATGTACTATAATTTTTCACTAAACACGGTAGTATAGTACTGAATTTTTTTGTTGTTGAAACGATAGTATATTACCGTTTTTAACCATGTGAAACGGTAGGATACACCGTTTTACAAAAAAAAAAAAAAAACCCACATCCCAGGGGTGTGTGGCAAAGGAATCGGCATATTAATACAGTGATACTTTAAAACGTTGTTTATAAACTCGTTGAGTCGCTCTAAAATACGCTTATAAGAGAATCCACATTGGTAGTAAGGGAAAATTATTTCATTGTTCACACTTTACAAATCTTTAAATTTTTACATGTTTGTAACTATATTTAGGGTGTAATATACAATTTTTCAACAAATCACTATACAATACTTTTATTATTCACTCACCTAATTTTCGAGAACATTTTAAAAAATCATTACACAATTTATATAACAAAGCAGGACATAATTTGAATTTATCTCTCTCTAAGTTGTCCTACATGGCCAAAAGAAAGATTCTCATTGGCTACTCTCTTCTCTCCTCCTCTCACATCACATCATATTATATTATACACAATCCATAATTTATTTTGTTTATATATCTCATTGTATAATCTATCAAATATAAAAATATTATAGTCAAAATTCATAATTTTTTACGAGTATCAAAACGAATTTAATGTTGATATAATTTTTATTTTTTTATTAAAAAATTATATAAAATACACGAGCAGCACGACATGACACGGACACCATATGAGCGCATGCACGAATAATTTTTGTAAGAGTAAATAAAATTATAAAGATGTTCACCGTGTCAACGACTTGAACAATTTCTAGTATATACACATGATTAATTAATCAATTGATTGATCCTGTGAAGAGCTAGGAGATGAAGCTGATCAATATTAATAATTAATTAATTGTTGGGCATATACGCACCTTGGATAACAACTATCCTTGACGGCTTTCTGTCCATATTTTCTCCACCGGTATCCATCTTCAAGATGGTCAACTTCACTCTTGGTCATGAACGCAAAGCGTGGCTCTCTTTGCTTCTTATCATCTCCTTTCTTCTTCACAATATTAACATCCCTGTAGTAACATATATACTTAATTATATATATCGCAGATGAAAAATTAATGTAAAATGTTTTAAAATATATAAGAAGAATATAAATTAGTTCATTTAGCTAGGCTTGAAATCCTAATTCAAAAAAAAAAAAAAAAATTAATATATTACCCTTTCTTGGAGTGGTCTGCTCCTTGCTGATCCTCCAACGTCGAGTACCCTGATTTCTGCTTATAGCTGTTATAGTTAATAATAATATCTTGTTTTTGGGGCTTGATAGGATCTTCTTCGGCGTCCGTGGACGAGGACGACACCGAGCAGCAGTTGGGCATCTCAGCAGCAGTAGTACTAGTCTCCGCCATTAATTCTTTCACATCGAAAGCAGCAGCAGCAGCAGCAGCAGCTGGCTTCAGCTTCATTCTGTGATGATCCTCGCAGCAGCGCCCATCAGTACCCGTACTTGACGTTATTATCTTATCATAATCCTGATCATAAGATCCATGTAATAGAAACTCGGTCAACGACATGTACGATGGTTCCAAATTCTGTACCCTATTCATAGCCGTACGTCATCCACCAGGAGGAGGAGGAAGAAGATGTATGAATCAAGATGGCTCGCAGAAAGTTTGGTTTTGACTAGGCTAGCTAGTAGCACTACAAGAGAATTGATGAAAAATGCAGAAGCCTTCACAGAAAGGGTGGTGGGATCTTGGATTCGATCGTCGGATAAGTAAGGGAAGGGCTTTAGCTAATTAACTTTATAAAGCAAACCTTGACTGAAATATCTACTAGTGATGTATAGAAGTCCATGAATGGGTGTGGTTGTGATATACCAAGTGGGTTAGTCATCTCTCACTATTTATCCCCTATGACACACATCCTTATGTTGAGGTCATCACTTCCCTAATCTCATTAATTTTGATCAAAGGCCTCACAACTGTTGTCTTTAATATTGTCTCTTTAGCCTTAACTTCTTTTCTCGGCTCTTGAATATAGCTTAATCAATGACTGAGATTAACCTTTAGAGTTTTTTATTTTTTTCTTTTTTTTCCCTAAAAACCATTAGAACATTCTTATCAGTCTAGTCAAAATTTTCATCAAACTAACTCACAAAATTCATAATTAGAGTATTCATCCTTTATAATATAGTAGGGGTAACTCGTGTACCGTACGAAACCACGACAACCTAATAAATATTTTTGATTGTAAAGAAAATTTAATTTAAAAAAATACTTAAAAAAAAAAAATTCAAAACCTCACTCCTCTTACTCTCCTTTTTTTTTTTTTTTTTGCAAGCAAGTAAATTTCATTTCTGATCTCACTGTACAAACAAGAACCCAACCTCTATATACATATCTGATCTCCTCAACCTGGTGTAAGTGTAAATTCTACACACCAACAAACAAAACCAACCATCCCAGTCAAAAAAAGTGTGACACCCAACCTAAAGTAATAGCCAAAACCAAATCTGGACAATCCCATGCTGCATTCTCTCCTTACCTCAGAACTACACCAGAAAAGCAAGTTTTTTAACCATTAGCTCTAAAAAAATCATCAAGTCATCAACAAAACTAAGATTTATAATCCTAGCCCTCTTGCATCTCGGATGGAAACGGAACCCTGGATTTGTACTCATCACCTTCATGCTCCTTGAGAGATAATCCATAACCAACACAAAAAGGTAAGGAGAGAGAGGGTCACCCTGCCTCAATCCCCACCTGCCTTGGAAAAATCCCCTAAGCTCCCCATTCACATTAATGGAGAACCAGACAGAGGAAAGACACCCCAAAATCCAACTCACAAAAAGAATTGGGAAACCAAGTTGCAGCAGTAAATCATACACAAATGACCAATGAACAGAGTCATAAGCTTTCTTGAGATCAATCTTGGCTAGACATCTAGGAGAGATATGTTTCTTGTTATACCCTTCCAACAATTCCTGACATAACAAAATATTATCAATAATAGATCTACCCCTTACAAAAGCACTCTGAGACCAATCAACCAAACTAAGAAGAACCACCACGAGTCTTCAACATATCATTTTCGAGATAATTTTATAGATGGTGGAGCAACACGCTATGGGACGAAAATCACTAGCTCTGGCAGGGTTTTCAATCTTAGCAATAAGATGGATCACCGTAGTGCTAACCTGCTTCAAAAACTTCCCTGTCCGTAAAAAATAAAAAATAGCCTCACAAAGATCTGCTCCAACTATGTCCCATGCTCTGATGAAAAAAAGATATGTGTATCCATCAATCCCGGGGGATTTATCAATATGAATGCTCTCTAGTGCCTGCCTAACGTCATGAACTGTGAAGTCAACAATTAGCATCTGCTTCTGTTCCTCTGTTAAAACAGCCCCCGCAGCAATAATACTTTCATCCACACCTTGTCTAACACTTCCAGCCGAGCCCAGTAATCTTTTATAGAAACTCACAAACTCATCGCCAATCCCAGGTTCCGAGTCCACCACAGACCCATCCTCCACCATCAAACTAGTAACACGTTGCCTTCTCCGCCTATGCTTGAAAAGAGCATAAAAATAAGTAGAGTTCTGGTCTCCCGATCTAAACCAATCACCCTTTATTTTCTGTTTAAGGATAAGCTCCTCAGCATCCAGTAAGTCGCACAAAACAACCCGGGCCTCCTCAACCCTGGCCTTAGCCGCATCAGAATACTCATCCCTAAGAGCCTGCTGGTGTCGTTGTAGAACTGACCTTGCTTCCTCCAGCCTACTGTTCAGGCCCGCAAAATGTTTCTTGTGCAGCACTTTAAGCCTTGCCTTGAGGAAAACCAGTTTTTTAACCACCTGGAACATCATGCAACCCTTCACCTGCACCTTTCACCCCTCATGCACCACCCCCAAAAATTTCGAGTGCCTAGCCTAAACATTCAGAAACTAAAAAGAACTTTTAGGTTGAATTGTAGCCTGCGCCACACTAATAACCATGGGAGAGTGATCTGAAATGCTCGGCTTAAGGAATCTCACCTCCGATCCCTCAAAATGATCAAACCAGAGCCGATTTCCCATTGCCCGATCCAACTTGATTCTCATCCATGACCTCACATCATGCTGGTTACACCACGTATGAAAGCAACCAAATCCCACCAAATCATCTAACTCACACCTGCAGCAACAACTTTGGAAATCCACACAAGGTGACACATCAATGCCAACATAACCAATCTTCTCATTAGCATGGAGAAAGGTATTAAAATCCCCCAACACAAGCCAAGGCTCACGGTAATAACCCGCAAAGCCCTCCAATTCCCTCCAAATCCCCTTCCTCTGAGCACCGGTATTAAGAGCATAAACAAACGACATCAAAAAAGATCCTGCCGTGTCAAACCCCTCAAAAAATCAACCCTGACCCTCCTCATGTTCCAGATGCACCAAATCCTCCCATTAACAGCATGTCCATAGTTATTCAAACATCTCCAACCCGGGCAACAAGAAGAATCAATTCTACGATATCCAGGTTCCTTAACTCTCGTCTCTAACAGTCCTAAAATAACCAACTTATGCTGGCTAACAAGATGTCTTATTTCATTGTGCTTGCCAAGCTTATTAATTCCCCTCACATTCCAGACTCCTATCTTCATAAACCAGCATCAATGGTAGGAACAAGGATAACACGAAGTTGCTGATCAACTGCATCCTCAATCACCCCCGGCACCAAGCCCTTGCCCACCTCATCTCCTGCCGTCTCAAGTGCCCGAAATCGAGACCCTGTCAATCCCTTACTCAAGCTCAACCCTGAGTCAAAATCTGCACCCACAGACACAATCTGCTTCCCCTTGATCAAATGTCACTTACCTTGCTCCCCCGAAATTCCACTCTGCAGCTCCCTAGCCTCATCAACCACAAGATTACTTTCCTTCCCAGGACCAACCTGAGAATTAGGTAGAATACCCCCCCTTTGATCAAAATTACCCTACACATTCCTCTGGATCAAACTGGGCTGCAAGCCTTGCTGATTCTGACTGGACACCTCTTTCACTCTCCACTCTTGTTTACCCGAAGGCTTTGTCCTACACTGAGCCTCCTTGTGTCCCCAACGACCACAACAAGCACACTTCACCGGTAGCCGCTCATAGTGCACCCTCTGCTCCACACGCCTTCCATCCGGTCCAATGAAAGAAAATGATTCCACTAATTCCCGCGACGTGTCAACATCAACAAGTATCTTTGGATAAGAAATCCGCCCCCTCTGAGCAGTAAGGTGATCGGTGCAAATTGGCCTGCCAACCTTACTAGCAAGAAGATCAATAGTGTTACCTCCCCAAAAGATGAGATGCAGCGCAGGCAGTTGGATCCACGTAGGCAGCAAATCGAAAGTCTCAACTTCAAAAGAAAAGAAAGGACTCCATTCTCTCAACACCACCGGTTTGGACTTGAAGAACGATCGAAGTAGTCTCTAGAGTCTTGATTTTATCCTGCAAGGAGTGAAAGCGAAACACATAATACCCCTTGTTGTGAAGCAAAATCTTTGGCACCACCACCTCCTTCCATTGCGCACGAACAAAGCCCTCCATAGCCGAGAACGGAACTCGATCCCCCAAAACATAGCCAATAAGAGCAAACTCCCAATACTGTTTCTCTGTAGCCACAACCTCTTCCGTAATAACAATCTCAACATCCCGTCGATCCATACGGGAGAGCTGAAGCCCTCGACGGGCATCATGATTCCCTGCCATGGAGTTTTCCCTCTTCTCCTCGGCCTTATCCCCCACATTAACAGCAAAACCTGTCTTCAGTGTCCGCAGGTATCTATCCCCCAGTTCCTGCTCCTTATCCACCTGGGAATCAGTCAACAGTTCAAAATCATCCCCCCACTGAGCCGCCGAGACCACCGAACAAGCCTTCGATTCAGCCAAACTCGAATCCATCGCAAAACCTAGATCCACATCGTTCAGTGCCAGGCCCTTCCCAGCCGCATCAACTGGCACCTCCTCCTTCCTAGCAGTCGGATTAGCTCCCCTTCCCACTCCAATCTTCCTCGGCCTTCCACGTTGAGCCATGAAAGCAGCGGATGTCACCAACGACTCGCCATCGGCAACCAGAGCTCCCTCCTCCGCTTCTCTCTTACTCTCCTTTTCCTTTCTCCCTCTTCCATCTTTAATCTCAACTCTCATTTTATCCTTCTATCATTTAATTTTAACCGCCCTTTATATCTTTTCCTTCCTTTTAATTTTTTTTTTTTTTATCAATGAAAAACTTTATTGATATAAATGAGAAAATTACATCATTAAAGTGGGTGGGAGTGCGAACACATCAAAATAACTTGAAGAAGCCCAACAAAGTTGACCTCCAAACAAGTCACCTAATCATCTGCGAGCACAAATCCACCTAAAGGGAACAACCGAACAGCAAGAAAACTCCTAAGAATTGCCCTAAACAGAACTGCTTACTAAAGTCAGAGAAGAAACAACAATCCTATCATCTACAGCCAAACACGAGCCAGGGAACACAGCCACCTAAAGGAGGCAGCCTGCAGCATATCCATCGAATCGCATGGATGCCTCCAAGACGTTCAGCCACCAAAAGTTTTTCAATAGAGGGAATGACGAACCGGCTATAAGAGCGTGAGTATCTCGTTGAATCTGCTTAGCCTCCCGACATATGCTCACAACCATCAAAACCAAAACGAAACCAAGGTAAAACCCGCTAGCTCATCCTGTGTCTACAAATCCAACCATCCACTGCAAGTTTCAACCAAGCAGATCAACCAAAAAACACCATGTAATCTCAACCCTTCTTTATCTCACTCCTCCATTTAATCTTCATCCTTCTTTGTTAGAGAATTCAAAAACCATTGCCTCTTTAATAAAGATTTGGCTCCATTCCCACACCTCACGATCTACATTGATTGAGCTAGCCATTTATATATATCTCCTTTTTGCCATCCTTTATAATGATTGTGGATAGATTCTAGATATGAATGATATTGTGAACATTATTATTAGCATCCGAATATGTAATATTGTAAAAAAATATTAGATATGGTTGTTTGTTTGACAAGTAAAAAAAACACTTGATAACTTGTACTAGTACAAACTTGATACAAAATTGATTACTAATAAAAAAACTCAAAATCGAAGGATTAGAATTGAAGAACAAAGACCAAATCGAAGAACTGGAAGAACCAAAAATCAATGATCGAAGCATAAATCGAAATCGAAGAACTAGAAAAAAAAAATTGAAGCAGAAATCGAAATCGATAGAAAATCAGAAATCAAAATCGCAGGAATTGATGGAGGACAACAAAATCGAACACTAATCAAATCACAGAGAAATCAAACCCTAATCAAAATCGAATCCTGATTCAAAACCATGGCCGAGTACAAATTAAGGAGGATAAAATCGATCGAGACCGAATCTCACCAGGAAGGCATAAAACCTAATTCTTGAACTCAAGCTTGAATCTGGTCACGAATTCGAGCATTAAACAAAAATGGGTTCTTTTGGTGTTTATACAAGCATTTTTGTTGGATATGAAACCATCCTAATACTATATCCAAACCTTATTTTACACAATAAATAACGGATAGTGGTCCATCCATGATATTTAATACTATATGATCCAATATCGGCTCCCGAATCAAACACGCTCAAAGAAATTATTTTAGATCAAATTACTGAAAAGTTTGACTGTACATAAAAAATATAATTATTATTGCTGATTTTAAATAAAAACTATATTATAAATGTCCCATCAATTGATAAATCAATATCAGGCTCGTGTAGGCTAGCTATAACTTACTAGGGATTAGTCGGAGCAGTCCATCTAAGATAAAAATATACGTTATCAATTCTATAAAAAACTAATAAAAATATTATAAAAAATAAAAAAATTAAATATTTTCATTATTATCAAACTATAATATTATAAAATTTTATTAATAATTTTGTTTTTTAAATTAAAAAAATATTTTTTTCTCTCCCACTCTCTCTCCTCTTCTCCCTTTCCTTGTGATTCTCTCTCCCTTTTCTCTCTTATTCTTCTTCAATTATTTAGACAAGTGGGATAAATATGATAGAATTCAAACATAAAATTTCCTTATAATATAGATTCTATAATTTTTTCTGTGGTTACTTAAATTATTGGTGATTCCCAGTTGGTAAGAACTAAGAAGGAATTGACAAACAAAGATGCAAAAAAAAAAAAAAAAAAAAAAACTCTGCTGCAAAGAATCCATCCCAAACGAATGGATTTGGAGTGCATTTAATACCATAGTGCTGAATACAATTCTATAGTTATTAGAATTTTTCGTCTTTTTTCTCAATCAAACGATCAAAAATATCATGACATTTATAGGAAAATATTTTCCAACTTTTGTATGTTTTGTATAATAGAGTAGCGGATGTCGGTGTCTTCGACATGATAAACACTACATCTCTAACAATAAATTTAAGAATTTGATTATAATGTTTTAAATTTTTATCAATAATATTTAAAAAAAAAATTAGATGTGATTGAAAATAAGAGAAAATGAAGAGAGATGAGAGAATGAGAATGAGAAGATAGATGAGAGAGAGATGATGTGGTGTTTGTGTTAGAGAGAAGTTATGTGTAAATTTAAAATATTAGTAGAATGCAATAGTAAGTAGCGGAAGCCCGTGCCTTCGCTACGATAAGCACTACATCGTCTAAAAAAATTAAGAATTTGATTATAATATTTTTAATTTTTATCAATAATATTCTTTAAAAAAATTGAGTATGATTGAAAATTAAAAAAAAAACGATGAGAGAGGAGAGAGGAGAGTGGAGAGAGGAGAGAGGAGAGAATGAGAATGAGAAGACAGAGGAGAGAGGGAAGATGTGATGTAACATGTTTTTGAAGATGTGATGTAACATGTTTTTGTTAGAAAGGAGTTATGTGAGGTTTAAAAAAATCATGGAATGTAATAATAGTAATAACACAAGTTATAACACTAATTAGATTTAGATAAATGAATGATTGAGATTAAAAGTTGAGGAAAGTGAGGTTTGCGGAGTGGTGGACCCAATATGAGAGTGTGTGACAGAGGGTGAATAGTGATAAATAATGTAATGTCAAAATTTGTACATTAATTTGTGTTTCTATAATCTTTTTTATAGACGAATACAACGCATCCAAGAGTCAAATTCACATCACGGTCAAAGCACTTGGATATATGTGATATATATCGATCGGACCATCGACTTTGACCTTGTATACAATCACCCCTAATTAAATTACCTTTTTGGTCAATGCATCAATGTTGCAACCACCCGCTTATCGTGGGAGGGAGGAAAAGGGGTTGTGATTTGTGATCGAAGGTGAACGACTTTTATTATCACCCAAGAAGGATAAAAAGGAGGAGACTTTGGACCCTTTCAACTTATATTAATTTTAAGGTGTAACTTTAATTTTGTGGTGTCTCATCGCTTAAAAGATGAGATCCCAATTAATGAATTTAGCCCCGCCCAGCCCAATAAATAAAGATGAGAAATGGAAGGGAGTCGCAGACAATTGAGACGGCTTAATTATATGGATCGAGTCTGCTAATTAATTATTGAGTACTACGTGTCTTTGTTTCTTTTACCACCCATATCAGCATCTTCATGCACGTCTTTATCAGCAATTAATCGATTTGATTTTATAAATTGGATCTGTCAATCCATTTAGATTTGAAAGATATTAATGATATTAAATTGATTAATTATTTGGATTTTCGGATTATCTCTATCGATTTTGAATACAAAAATCCGATCTTTGTTTTGAATAATATAATAAAATAATGTTTCAGGATAAAATGAAAGAAAAAAGCGTGTTTATTCCTGGATATTTTGAAATTTTTTATCCTAGCTAATTGTTATCTAAATAATTAAAATTTTAAAAATTATATATTAATATATATTATTTTTAGAAGGAAAAAAGTGGAGTTTTATAAATATTTATACCGGATCGATAATAACCAGATCTGGTAGTTAGATCTCAATTTAACTACCAATTAATCCTATTGTCCATTTGCCTATTAATCCTATTGTTTGAAATTGCCATTGATTTTCCAGCCACCACTTGAACTCATCAGCCTGGTCAAGTTGATTGACCACGGCAACTATTTAAAGTGGGAAAAGATTATATATAGATAGTGGGACCCGTTAAAGAAACTCCAATTAGCATAATCTCATTTTCAACCGTTGGATCCCCATCGATGAATGAATGATCCAAATTAAATCTGAACAACACTGTAGCTACAGTGAAAATGCACTGTTAAAGTAAACTATACTCCATTGCTATAATGTTATCC
>JAOWBR010170519.1:0-11433 GCA_028571145.1 Dionaea muscipula
CCCAAATCTTCCAACCTCATAATGTGCAATTCTCCTCGTCTTTTATGCTATACAATTTAATCTGGCATACATTAATGCGATTAATACAGCACATCACAATTTAAATTAAGACAAGGTAATATTTTATTGCAAAAGAATATTAGAAAAATAATAAAAACTAATCATGCTTATACGTCGCAAGCGCAAAATATGTCCCACATTATTCTTTTGTAAATTTATTATGCCGCTAAACTTAATTATCCATTGTATAGGGGTGTGTATTTTTAAATCCAATTAAAATTGGATCAAGGACAAAACAACCCCGATTTTTTTAAGCATATTAATCTGCTGCTGGGCCAATCCCGGCGCATTTGGGCCATAATTATCGAGTCAAGTCCAAAATATGTCCCATGTTGACCCGTCGCCAACAATTCACAAAAATACCACTTATTGTATATGTTATTTTTTTAGTGCGTGAACAGTGAATCCGTGATCCATAAAGGCACAAACACACATCCTTTATATATATATATATATATTTGTATATATATCTTCTTTTAATAAAAGCAAGGCACACATACAAAAATAAAAAAGGACATCAACTGTTATACCCGAAAAAAATGGGCCATGTGCGTAGTTGATGTCGAGACACGTGGAGGAGTTTTGACCCAACCGCCACCATGTGGACGAGTGACGTGGATCAACCTTGCGTACGCATGGCCATGCATGGACCAACTTTACGTGTGCATGGCCCCCACTTCACAACTTTTACGTCCACATGCACTATAAAAAAATAGCTGTTTACCGACGGATTTATTTTCGACGGCCAGTTGTCGTCGGATATTGATTAGTGCAATCTTATGCACTAATTCTATACTTAATGTTCTTTGGATTAGACATTTCCGCATGCTATTTAGAGCAATATTGATTCCTATTTTAGCTAACCGGTCTTTGAGGAGACTTGGTGGAAAGAGTGAATATTTCAGGTTATTAGCGGGTTCAGCTTTACTCTGGCCGAAGTCAGTATTCACCAGTTCCCAGTTGGTCCAAAGAGAACTCCGGGTACGACACCACGGACCAAGAGGGTCCTCTTTATGCATCGGAATGTCAAGTTCAGGGTACGATACCACGGACTATGAGTGTGATGGACTTTAAGAAAGGGACAGAGGATGATAGGATGCTGAGTCCGAACTGCCATGAGGAATTCTAACCTAAGGCTCCGGAGTCCGAACTCAAAGGAGTCCGGGGATTCCGAATGCAACCTTACCTGATTCACTTCAGTTTTCTCACTCAATGAGCAACGATTCCCAAGTGAAGGATCCAGAAGGAGTTGGTAGTTAGATCAAAGCCAATCTGGACCATCGATCTCATGAACGCACCTGATTGGAGGATCACTCAACAAACTTTCACCAGCTCACATGGACACGTGGATTGTAACTTCCTCTATAAATAGGCATCGGGTTTAATTGTAAAAGGGTCTTTGCTTTGCTAGTCTTTGCTTTTGGCAGACTTTGCTTTCATAGCAGACCTATAGCTTAGCAAGTTCTTCATCTTCACACTTTTAAAGCTGTAATTGATCTTCAAGTCATGAGAATGGATTGAGAGTTTTTTTTTTGATCTTCTGAACTAATCTCCACTTCACCGTTTTCCTTCATTCTCACTTATATTGCCTCCATTCATAATTCACATCTTCGCTACGATCTCTAACTGAGATCCAGAGATTCAAAGGGACAAACGAACTAGAGAGAGAATAGTTAGAACTGAGAATGGATGTCTGGCGGACCAAGCTGATTTCCAGTGTGAGATATTCGTTTGCATATTGAGGATGTGTGATGAACAATTCAGCAGACAAGGATTTATGCTCAAAGAGATCTCTCATACCTCTATTATATCTCATCATTGAGTTAATTGAATTCTAAGTAAGTGTTCTCATCTTTGCTAGCCTTAACAATTGATGTATGTGTGCTTCGTGCCTAATCTGAGAGCTTGACAGAGCATAGATCTGAAACCTTCCTTGTGCGCCTTCAACCCAACGTTGTTGTGGTTAGGTATAATCAAGTGAACTTGATGATTAGATTCATCCCAACGAATGCATTGAGGCTAGCTTTGATTTGATTCGCTGGATTTGAACTTAGTAATTCAGGGTTGTCTTAAGCTATTCAATTGGTTGAGTAAGTCTTTGAACATTAGTTTGCTTGCCTAACCTACCTCGTAAGGTAACCAATTCCTTGGGGATCTAGTAAGACGATTGAGATTGATTAGTAGACCAAGATGTCATTTCTCAAACCCGACCATGGATCCCACCACTCTCTCCTCACCCTGTCGAGAAGATTAGTCAATAACAAGCCTCTCCAACTCATTAGTTCTCAGAGAAGAACCATCACCCTTAGTGAATGCACAGCAGATCCTAGCTAGCTATATCTATCTTTCTCTTTCTCTTTACCTGCTCTGTATTTCGGTTTCACCTCTCCACAAGTCACTCATCAATTATTGAAAATCAAAACACCCCCCCACTAGTTATTTTTAACTTCACTTAAGGTGTTTTGTGCTGGATATCACACTATCGAGTCTCTGTGGTTCGACATCCAGGCTTCCACTTGCTACCAGTCTTAGCATCAGTTTGGGAAATAACACTTATCTATCTTTGATTCCAACCCTTTTCTCTAACGACGGATTTTGGGAGCGATCGAATTTTGGTGCCGTTGCCGGGGACTCGTTTGATTGTGATTCTTAGCATTCTTTGCTTGATGTGTTGTTTTTATTTTTGCTTTTCTTTATTAAGCTTACTTGCGTAGCCTTGCTTGAGTGCATGAGCTTTTCTGGACGTTTGACTAGGTCACGAGCCAAGTTACTTGCTCAGCAATTCCACCTGGAGATTAAGGAAGATTCGGACTCTGAATTGCCTACCGACTTATAGTTAGCTGTGTCATATTCAGAATCAGACTCTGATTTTTCTGAGGCTGAATCATTTAAGTCATACGTACCAATGGCACTCAACAAAAATGCGAACCAAACTCTTAAAGACTTGGGAAGACCTCAGATGGCTATGCAACAACTCTACATCAACAACCCGAATGAGGAGGCAAATTTTGAGCTGAAATCCGGATTGATCCACTTGCTCCCAAAATTTGAAGGACTCAGTGGAGATAATCCCTATAAATTTCTTACAGAATTCCATGTTATTTGTACAAATTGCAAACCCCAAGCTGCCACCGTGGAGCAAACCAAACTCCGGGCCTTTCCATTTTTATTATCTGGGAAAACAAAGGAGTGGTTGTACTCATTGCCTTCAGGAACGGTTAATACATGGGAAGAAATTCAGAACAAGTTCTCGGAGATATTCTTTCCGGCTACCAGAGTTTCAATGGCAAGGAAGGCAATCTGCGGTGCACATCAGGATGAGGGAGAATCTTTATACGAATATTGAGAGAGGTATAAAAAGCTCTTATCAAGCTGCCCGAACCATCAATTGTCAGAACAAGCAGTTATCCAGTACTTCAACGAGGGATTAATGCATCAAGACAAACATCTTATGGACGCAGCTAGTGAGGAGCCTTGCATGATAAAACAATTGCTGGAGCATTCGATCTGATTGAGAAAATGGCGGCCAACACTCAGCAAATTCCAGGCCAGTGGATCTCGGAAATTAAAGGAAGAGGGTGTCAATTCAAAAATGCAATTTCAGCTAAATGAGCTCACTTGTCTGGTTCGGAAAATGGCTGCAGGATAAGTAAAACAAGTGAAGTTGTGTGGAATGTGTAATGAACCAGGACATCCAACGGATGAATGTCCGACATTATTTGAAGAGAATCCACAGTAGGAGGTTAACGCTGTGGGAGATTATCAGGGGAAAAACCGAATGGTATGGGACAACAAGAACAATCGAATGGTTAACTCAAACCCAAACCTCAGATCGAACAACCAGAATCAGGGATACAATCCAGGGAATTCTAATCAGCAATACCGGAGCAATCCAAGCCAAAGCAACAATCAGAACTCTTCTAACTTCAACCAGCAGAAGCAGTACACTCAACAGCAGCCCAGCTCTAAAGGGCAGACTAGTTCGGGAACTTCCCTAGAGGATATGTTCAAAGAATTTATGACCACTTCAATGAAACAACAGAAGCAGAACGAGAATTTTCAAGAGGAAACTAAAGCAAATTTCAAGAGCTTGGAAACACAAATGAGCCAGTTGGCCACAGAAGTTAATCGGATGAAGGGCCAAGGATCTGGGCAACTACCATCTCACTCTATGGTGAACCCTCGTGAGCGTGCTAATGCCATCACCTTGCGCAGTAGGAAAGCTGTTGAGACACCACCACCACCTAAAGTCACTGTGTCTGATGCAGTGCCAGTTAGAGGCGATTCCGCGAAGGATGATAAAATTAATAACGAGGAGGTGAAAGCCAAATCTAACTCATATTCTGAGGTGAAGAAACTTAGATCGCCGGAGGTGCCTTCTCCGAATCGCTTTGCTAAGACCAAGAAGACTGAATATGAAAAGGACATTTTGGAAGTCCTTTGGAAAGTCGAGATTAACATTCCGTTGTTAGAATTGATTCGACAAGTACCAAGGTACACAAAGTTTTTGAAGGAATTATGCACGAACAAGAGGAAGTCTAAAGAGGACGAGGTGGTCCATCTCAGTGCTGGTGTGTCCGCAGTGTTCCAACGAAGGATGTCGTCGAAGCATGGAGATCGTGGAATACCGACTATTCCATGCACAATTGGGAATTCAACAATTGATAAAGGAATGATTGATTCCAAAGCCTCGATTAATGTCATGCCATACTCAGTGTATCGGAATTTAGGGATAGGACCGCTTCTGGAAAGCAGGGTTATCGTTTCCATGGCTGATCGATCGACTTCTTGTGTGGAAGGATTGGTTGAAGATGTTCTTGTTAAGGTAAATGGTTTAATCTTTCCCGCCGACTTTTACATTCTCAAGATGGATAATGAAGATGGTCTGAACTCTACACCTATCATGTTCGGAAGACCATTTTTAATGACCTCTGGCTATAAAACCGATTGGGTTTCGGAGAAGGTTAGCGTGGAATTTGATGGGGAAATTGCAGAATTCAACATGTATGAAGCAATGAAATACGCTGAAGATATGCATGATGTATGCTCGATAGTGCATGATGAAGCGGAATATCTGGTAAACCAGCAATGGGGAATAAGGGACACCGATTTTGATGAATTATCACATGCATTGAGCTGTTGTCTAACCGCAGTGCAAGAAGATTTTGTGCTACCCGAGCAAGTGTAGGAAATGATTGATGCACTCAATGCTTTCCCTTGTTATAAATCAGCATCTGCTATTCTTGAATTGCCCACCATGAGGAAGAAACTGGTTCCTTCAGTGGAACAGGCTCCGGAACTGGAACTTAAAGAACTACCAGATCATTTGAAATATGCATATCTTAGCGAAAACTCAACACTTCCCATCATAATTTCGTCGTGCTTGTCTTAGACTGAGGAAGATCAATTGGTTACAGTGCTCAAAGGACATAAGGCAGCAATAGGCTAGACAATTGCCGACATCAAAGGGATCATCTCAGTTATGTGTATGCATAGGATTTTGATGGAAGAAGGATCCAAACCCACAAGGGAAGGGCAACGAAGGTTAAACCCACCGATGATGGAGGTTGTAAAGAAAGAGGTTATCAAACTCTTGGATGCAGGGATGATATACCCAATTTCTGACAGTCAATGGGTTAGTCCGGTCCATGTAGTTTCGAAGAAGACCGGGATTACCATCATCCGAAATGAGAAGAATGAATTAGTTCCGACCCAAGTGCAAAATGGATGGAGAGTGTGTATCGATTACCGGAAATTGAACACGGCAACTAGGAAGGATCATTTTCCACTTCCATTTATTGATCAAATGCTGGAAAGACTTGCTGAGCAGTCTCACAATTGTTTCTTAGATGGGTATTCAGGGTATAACCAGATTGTTATAGCCCTAGAGGATCAGGAGAAGACGACATTTACATGTCCGTTCAGAACTTTTGCTTATCGACGTATGACATTCGGGTTATGTAATGCTCCTGGAACATTCCAACGCTGCATGATGAGTATCTTCTCTGATTTTATTGAGCATTGCATCAAGGTGTTCATGGATGATTTCTCCGTTTACGGAAAATCTTTTGAGTTGTGTCTAAAGAACCTTGACAAAGTTCTAGCCAGATGTGAAGAAACAAACTTGGTTCTCAATTTTGAGAAATGCTATTTTATGGTTACTAAAGGAATTATCCTGGGACACATTGTTTCTGAAGCAGGAATTCGAGTTGATAAGGCCAAGATTGATGTGATTAAATCACTTCCATATCCGACATCAGTAAAGGAGGTTAGGTCATTTCTGGGCCATGCCGGATTTTACCGACGTTTTATTAAGGAATTCTCCAAGATATCTCATCCAATGTGCCAGCTACTGCAAAAGAAGGTTCGATTTTAATTTGGCGAAAAGTGCAGAGAGGCGTTCGATGACTTGAAGTCTCTTCTGACATCTGCATCGGTAATCCGACCTCCAAATTGGGAGTTGCCATTTGAGATTATGTGCGATGCCAGTGATTTTGCAGTCGGAGCTGTGCTAGGACAGCGAGATGAAGGAGTAGCTTTTGTAATTCACTATGCTAGTAAAATATTAGATACTGCCCAGATGAATTACACGGTGACAGAGAAAGAGCTGCTCGCAGTTATCTTTGCTCTTGAAAAATTCAGATCATACCTGCTTGGGACTAAGGTAATCGTCTATTCGGATCACTCTGCACTCCGGCATCTTTTATCGAAGAAGGAATCTAAACCAAGGCTTATTCGATGGATCCTACTGCTTCAAGAATTTGACCTTGAGATTAAAGACAAAAACGGGAAAGCTAATTTGGTGGCGGACCACCTTAGTCGTCTTATGCATCATCATGAAGGAGCTGAGATTCGGGATAGTTTCCCTGATGAGCAAATTTTCGCAGTCCAGATTGCTGAGCCATTGTACGCCGATATTGTTAACTTTTTGGTGACAGGAGATTTTCCAATTGGACTCAGCAAATCTCAGCGGTTAAAGATTCAAAGGGAGGCTCGGTTCTACTTTTGGGATTCGCCCTATCTTTAGAAGCTAAGAGCCGATCAAGTGATCCGGAGATGTGTTCCAGATCAAGAAATTCAAGGGGTCCTTGAGTTTTGTCATTCTTATGCATGCGGAGGACACTTGGGCACCGATAAAACCGCAAGGAAGGTCCTTGAGGCTGGATTCTTTTGGCCTACACTGTTCAAGGACGCTTTTGCATTCTTTAAGAGCTGTGATCGGTGACAAAGGACTGGCAATATTTCCAAACGTAATGAAATGTCGATGAATTCGATCCCAGTCTGTGAGATATTTGATTTATGGGGGATGGACTTCATGGGACCCTTTCCGATATCATTTGGATTCACCTACATTTTGCTGGCTATGGACTATGTTTCCAAGTGAATTGAGGCTAAAACCACGAAGACCAATGATGCGAAGGAGGTGAGCAAGTTCTTACAGCACAACATCTTTTCACGATTTGGCATTCCTAGAGCAGTTCTGAGTGACAGAGATACTCACTTCTGTAACAACACGGTTTCTGCACTCCTCAAGAAATATGGAGTTCACCACAGGATGTCAACAGCTTACCACCCACAATCCAATGGTATGGTTGAGGTGTCTAATCGGGAAATTAAGCAGATCCTTGCGAAAATAGTAAATCTGAATAGGAAAGATTGGAGCACACGATTGGATGATGCTCTATGGGCTTACCGGACTGCGTATAAAACAGGTTTAGGAATGTCTCCGTTCCGGTAAGTCTACGGGAAGGCTTGCCATTTGCCAGTAGAGATTGAGCACAAGGCTTTCTGGGCAGTAAAGGAATGCAATTTTGAACTTGACCAGGCTGGAAAGCATCGAAAACTACAGCTTGCCGAATTAGAGGAGATCAGGCATGATGCCTATGAAAATGCTAATCATATCCGTGAGAATATGAAGACCTGGCATGATGCAAGGATTTTAAGGAAGACATTTGAAGTTGGACAACGAGTTCTACTTTTCAGTTCCATATTAAAGTTGTTTCCAGGGAAACTCAAGTCCAGGTGGAGTGGTCTATACATCATGACGGAAGTTTTTCCTTGGGGAGCTGTTGAGCTCAAAGATCCGAAGTCCGAAGAAAGGTTCAAAGTTAATGGGCAGCGGTTGAAGATTTATCATGAAGGAGTTCCTCGGGATCCCGACATTGATGTCGGGAAACCCTATTGCGACTGATGCAAATCTGAAGTCGAGCATGTCGACTCAAATTACATGTCCTTCTTGGGAGGTAACCCAAGTATCTCTTTAGTTCTTTCTATTTTTGCAACTTGTTCATTCTTTTGATAATTAGAATTTGCTTAGAAATTCTTTTCAGTTTTGTTCATTGTTTAGCTGGTATAAATGCACTGATGAATTGTTTAAGAGATGCAGCACAAGGAAAATCTAAATCAATCGGATGTAGCATTTTCAATACAAGATCATAATCAAGTTACTGAGGATCAATTGTTTGGGTTTTCGAAACCACAGCTGTTTCAGATTGTAACACTTTGGTATTCACTGATAACTCTTGGTTTGGTGCTGGTTCAGCAGAGAGTTGTTCTTCAGGAACAGGATTCGGTTGGGGAAGCACCTCAGCATCTTGAGTTGAAGGCAGCTTCAGGTCCACCTCCTCCGATGTGGCCTGCTGTGCTCCCCCTCTCAGTTCTTCTGACGCTGGCAGTTGAAGGTCACCTTCCTGATCCAAAGACAAGAGTGGGAGATTGGTTAAGCTAGGAATATCATCATTCAGAATGTTGGAGAGGTTTCTTAATTCAGTTTTTCTGGAATTCATATTGATAGACTTTTATGATTACCTGTGGAAGTATAGAGGTCGGGATGTCAGTTGGAGGAGTCACTTTTTTCCCAGTCAGAAGATCTTTAATGTCCTTCCGCCATTTCAGCATGAATTCAACGGGATCTTCCATACCCAGCTCCGCATTCCAATCTGGCACAACTTTGGGTATTGGGGCAACTTCCGGTTTGGGTTTGTAAACTACATTATGATCCAACTCCAATTGATCTACCCAATCCGAACTTTGCCCCGATGATGATAGTGCCTTCTTGGCCTGGAATTGGCAGATCTTGAATCCATTCTGAATAAAAGGAACTGCAATTGGGGCTGCGATACGGAGGAAATCCTCAGAGAGCACAAAGTCCCGTACAGCTAGCTGCCAAGCCCTTTCCATCTGAGCTGGAAGAATTGATGATAATGCTTTTCTCTTCTCATCCATCCAGTATAGGACCCCGGACAACATCTTGAATTCGGATTTCTCTTTTTGAAAGTTTTGTACAGCTTGTGCCTTCTCCTGAGCCAGTTGTGAAATCTCTGCTTCACAGTCGGCTTTATGAATACGCATGTCATCATTTGCCCAATCCAGCTGGTGCTTAGTTCATCGCAACTCTTGGTTGGACTGAAACAGTTCATCTACTTTTGCATCAAAATCAAGTTTTAGCTTGGTGTCAGTTTCTTGTAGAAGTTTGAGATCGGTCTTCAGCTTCAGATTCTTATCTTTCTCATCACGCACATCGGCCTTTGCTTGCCGTAACTCGCCTCTGGCAGTATCCCTTTCAACTCTAATATCTACTTGTCTGCCATTGAGCCTATCGATTTCGGCTGCCATCTCCTTCATCTTTTTCTCTTGTTCTGTGGCAGCCAATTTTTCTCTTTCATAAGTGGCCACCACCTCTTTCAGTGCCACAACCATCGCCTCCATATCCTTTTTCTCAGCCATTTCTTTTTCTAACTTCTCCTCCATCTCTTTCTTGCACTTCTAATGTTCTTCTTTGGACTTGGTCCAACCTTCCCTTTGCTTCTTCCATGAATTGATTACTCCTGCCATTCGGGTATTCTGTGACAGTGAGCAGCAACAATGTCAAATGTCCGGATTTGAAGCACATCACTATTCACGTACTAAGTACATTCTCACCTTGTCTTTCAATGTTTTGATCTGGGTGTCCTTGCTCTCGAGCTCTTCCAACTTTTCCAACCAACCTCCAGTTAGAACCGCCATCTGATTTAGAGAACACTCACAGAAGGTTAATATTTCTGATTCAGTGTATTAAGGACAGTGACTTTTGAGGACAATTTTTTGGTTACCATTGCTATGTGAACAACCATATAGGCCATGTGTTGCCGGTACGTCATATCATTTGTTTGCTCAACATCTCCTTGGGACCTCGGTCCTTAGAGATACTCGACACACAGCGTGGACGGGTTCACGCTTCCCTTGGTACCCTTCCCCAAAGTCATTAGGACTTTGTCCCATTCCATGTACTTCCAGTGGAGGATGAGGGTACCTTTGGGGAGAGTCCTTCCGGAGCTAGTCTCCTCTGCACCATCTACTGGCCCCGTTTCTTGCATTTCTTGCTGCTCATAACCTCCAACTTACTGTTGCTCAACTTGCTCCTCAGAATCAGAGTCATCATCAACCACTTGTGGCTTCTTTCTCTTCTTGACCGACTCTGTTTTCTTCTCTGCAGCTCTCTGAAGTTGAGTTTGTTGTCGGGTGTATGGGAAAACTTCAGCAGTTTTGATTTGCTTCTTCCCTTGAGCAATTCTCTGCCATTTGGGAATCGGCTCTTCAGGTTCAGTTGTTGCAGGCTTCTTCTTTTTCTGTTCCTGCTGTGACGGTTCTCTGATGGAAATTCCTTTCACTTTCACTACCTTCTGCATCGGACCTGCTGCACTTATCCCTCCTTCTTGCATCGGCCTCAAAGGGGATTTCACATACGGCACGATGGCCAGACTCGTTGACTTCTGAATTGCTTCAATGGGCTGAAGGGAAGCCGCAATTGTTGGCCTTGGAGGAGTGGGAATCATTTGAATGGGTGAGTCTGGTGCGGCTCCTCCGAGTTGTTGCTTCTTCTGTCTCCGCATTGCTTGCCGGAGTGTCTCATTCTCAGCATCATCTCCTTCTTCTTCAGGGATGGGATTCAGACCAGTGTCCGGGATATCCACATTTCCCCCTCCAATCTCCGATGTGGAAGAGCTAATCTACGCAAGTACATCCTCCACCATTTCCCTCACAGCCGGATCAGCTGTTGCTGCTTCTGGCAGTGCGGGAACTCTGCTTGCGGACCCTTCTCCTTGATCAGGTATTGGCGATGGAGTCTCCAAGGATGCACTAGCATGATCCCTCTCTTTCCTAGTAGAACCGAGCAGCTGGTAAACTAAATTCCAGTACATTCCGCCTGCATCAAACACAGTCAGTCAGTTAGTAAAACCTCATCGGCTTTAACTTCAAAATTTCATTCACAAACATACGATGATGCGGTACTGTGGCGATGCCACATAGCTCAAGAGCTAGTGGTGTGACCAACTGATAATGCTTTGGCAGCGGAATTCGATTTCTGTCAAAAGTTTCCAGAAATTTCAGTTC
>JAOWBR010170530.1:0-11432 GCA_028571145.1 Dionaea muscipula
TTTATTATCGTAGTTGATCGGTAAATACTGGTTTCTGAACATTTCTTCTGCTTGAGAAGAAATTGAGTGACAGTATCGTCATGATTTGTTAAGATTTTTTTTCTTTTCCTTTTTTTTTTTGAATTTTCTTTGCACTTTAGAAGTTGCTGGGAAAAAATAAACAGATACATGATATGGCTGAATTTATGAAATGTTGCATTGACTAACATCCAGTAAACAATTTGCATTGGTCTCACTGCCCGAATCTCAAAGAAGATTTTTAGCTCTTGATCTTTCTAGTTGCAGAACTAGATGAGGATGCAGATAATAAACTGAATGCCATTTGTTGTTTCAAAGCTAGAAGTGATATTGGTATAATTTATGGGTATCCATATGAATTCTTGTTTCGCATGGCTTTCCCTCTGGATTGATTTATTTCTATACTGAAAATAATATGGGCTGAACTTTAGTGTACTCTCACGTGAATACTTATCCTGAGCTCGTTTTCCCTCATATTAGTGGGGTTCGGATCTGGTGTTCATATTAACTTTATGTGTTTGCCTGTTTGGTGCAGACAATCGACTGGTTTTTGATGCACAGTTTTTTTTATTATTGATATTTTGCAGGTTTTTGAGCCATTTGGTACTGTAGAGCTGGTACAGTTGCCTCTTGATGAGACGGGGCATTGCAAAGGTTTTGGTTTTGTCCAGGTGAGCAAAGTCTACCATCATAAGCTACATGAACTTAGTTTAGGAAGTTAGTCACGGAAACATAAGTTTGACCTGCATAGGAAAAAGGGTTTTTGTTAATGGGAATGTTTCCAAGGAAGTTTGCCTGAGGTGGCAAACATGACAATGCTTGGGTGCTTTTCTTCTTCTTCTGTTCTTTTCTTTTTCTTTTTCTTTTCTTTTTGAGAGGGAGGGGGGTTGAGCTAGAAGAAAGGTTAGTCATCTTAAATGCAAATCCTGTTATTTTGACATTTTCATATTTGTGTGATGCAGTTTTCACGACTGGAAGATGCTAAAGCCGCTCAAAATCTGAATGGACAGGTGGAGATTGCGGGTCGGACGATTAAGGTGATTTCAATTGAACTCCTTTTCTGTTTTGTGGTTGCACTTTATAATTGCTCAGTGCTTGTTCTATGATACTGATAGATGTGACCTTGTGGTGGAAACATTGAGATAAATAGGGCTATCATTTTTTCTTTTGGGTGACGGGAAATGGCATAAATTATTCGCTCTGATGATATTTATCTGTTAGCTCTTCATAAAATAATGATTGAAGACAGTGGCTTATTGCTTCTGAAGTACGACTTAATGACGCAATCCAACTTTGGAGCATTTGGCTATTTACTATCCATTGCAAGTGGTGTGCACTAAACACTTGGCTTAAGTAGCAGGAGTTGATCCTTGGGATGGGCGGGATTGTTGAAGAGATGGCGAAATTGAGAATTTTGGGGTATGTAATGGCAAATCCAGAGTGTTATTGGGCCGACTCTTACGACCAATCTGCAGCTTCATGATACAGCGAACTGATTGTCTCTGCTTTCCCGTATGCAATTTTTTTCTGTTTTGAATTTTATTTTAGTCTTTGAAGGGAAAAATCAAAAATTCAACCTGGCGGCAGCTGTTAGAGAGAAATTGAGTTTGAACAGTTGTTGCCTATATATTTATTTGAAACAAGGTTGTTTCTATTTGGTCCAGGCGGGGTTGATACTGTACAAGAAAAAGAAAGAACCCACCTTGGCTTAGAGTGATTTTCTGATTGGTCTTCTGCAAATTTTTGTGCTTAGCCCAATACTTTGACCGTTGGATTTTATCTTGTTACTTAAATGTTCTCCTTTCCATGTTCTGCATTAGGATGCTTGAGCAATTGATTTTCTGTCATTGAGAAGAACTTCTCTGGACACAATCACTGTTATTTGAATATTGCAATGTAAGAGAGATGCTTATTTTTAATGTTTCTTCTATTATTCAGGTGTCCATTGTAACAGATCAAAGTGCGGGACAAGAGGCCGGTGGAAATACTGGCGATTTTGATGACGATGAAGGGGGTGGCCTGGTTAGTCTACATTTCTACCTGGTTGCCTGATTAGGCACATTGAAACCTCACCTGCTACTTATACGTTGTTAGATATAGAACTTTCAACTAATAGAACTAATTGTGCCGTCCCATTACTTCTATCAGGATCGACTTTGGCATAAGTATTAAATGTCTTCTCTTAGTTCTCTACTCTCTAGTTGATATAATTGATTCCTATCATACTCCTATTTTGGCTGCAGAAGTATTCGGGTCTCTGTAGATGCAGTTTAGGTGTTTGAGCTGCATTTAGGGACTGCTTAGTGAGGGTCGCCTTCTTCTAGACTTGTTTTGTGTTGTGTTCTCATGCTTTTCTTCTGGCTTTCTCTTTATTGTTTGGGTTTTTGCAATGGATATCAGGACATTTTTTTTATATGATTTTTTGAAGATATTTTCTCTCCATCAATGTCTTAAGCTACTTTGCCTGACTTTGCAATGTGTGATGGCAGAGTGCACTGATCTGGAATTATTAATTTTGGCAGGGAATTTTAATTATTGTATATGAAAACTATGTTTATTCTAAAGACTCAGATTGGTCCTGGTGCTTTATCCTTCATAATTGTGGCAAGACCTTACCTTGCCAACTCTATCACTTGAATTTACCAACCATTGATAAAAAGAACATTTGGAATATTCTGTAATATTGGAGGGTTCTGTTATGACATTCACATACCTTTCCCAAAAAAAGGAATGCATAGCTTATGCACAATTTTTGTAAAACTGGGAAGGGGGTGCTGTTTTTTCATTTAGCCTTTGTCTTTGTCCAATAGACATTCTCTTTATAATGCTCTTGAGGATTCACTGAGCATTTCAAATGTTGCAAAAAGGATGAGATACATAACAGACAATCCAGACTTGCAGTGTGGCGCTATGACTGGGATTGTTTAATATGTTATGTATGGGCTGGAATTAAAATAGAAGTATGATGTTTATGGATGGTATGACACGAGTACTTTCCTTTCCATTCTTGAGAATTTTGTTGAGCCATCTTAGGGCCACAGTCAACTTAGTGTGTTTTCTTGTAAGAGTTGAAGTATTTCATGCTTAAATATTTGAGCTCTACCTGACTGTTATTTTGTCACATGAAAACTCCTTAAAATACAAATCTGTTTTCTTGGACCCCCCCCCACTTTCCATCCTCCAACACCTAACCAGGCCTGGCACCACGCTAGGTTCATTGGAAAAGCCAGGTCTGGCTCATTTGCAAAAGGGAGAGGCTAGTTTTGGCTGTGGAAGAGGCCAAATTCAATCTCCTTAAAGTTTCATCACACGTCTGAGAGACCACGTGGTCTTGGGGGATGTAGGGGTCAGGTGGCCTTCCCTGTGAAGTTCCTGATTTTTTCCTCTTCCACGGAGAATGAGTCCAAATATGGCCTCTGTTTGATAGTTAAGGACAGGGATAAGCACAGATTGGGGAAATGCGGAGGAGAAGAAGGGAAGAGTGGGCAATGTGGGGACATACATTGCCTCTTAACATTCAGAATTGCACGAGACACATCTTTAAGTTTTGAATTTAAAGATTTTAGTCTTACAAAAGAAATGAAGCTTGGAAATTCATCTGTTGGCAGATTGAAGTGTTCATGTTGCAAATGGCCACCCCTTGCCTCGAAAATGAGAAAGATTTATTTCACCTGGCCTGTGAAAGTATCATTATGAGACAGTTGATATGTATTGCTGCTGTTCTGTGTTGAGATTCAAATGTCTGATGAACATTGTTCTATCATAGTTTATTTTTAAGAATTGCATGCTCCCAAGGCATTTTTCTTCTTAGCTAACTAGCTACTGATGTGATCTTACTTTCTCCAAAATTATGCTTCTCTAGTCGATATGTTTACTTGATTTTTAGTGACAATATCACTGATATTCTTTTATTCTTTTCTAAGGCTCTAAATGCACGAGCACGCGCGCTTCTGATGCAGAAGTTGGATCGAAGTGGTACTTCTTCAAGGTTTGTAGCTGACTTCTGATGTACAGATTAGTTGTGCCGTGTTTTGGCATAAAGTTCACTGCAGCAAATACACATGTGCGCCCTTAGCATACTGTTTCTCCTCGTAATCCAAAAAATTGACACATGTATATTGACACTAATTTATTTAACCCCAAAGCATCTTTAATCTTGATCCATTAACAATCACAAAATGACTTTCCAAAATTCTTTATTCTATGGACTCAACCTATATTTCAAATCTGTACTACTGACCTAATTGCTTTATTTCTTCATGAAGTTTCATTCTTTACAGGAGGGATAGTAGCAGTTGCTCCTGCTATCTTCCCTCCCTCCCTTGTTCCCTTTGTTATTTAATTTCCTTAACCTGATTGACATTACCTTCCTCTTTATGTTGCTCCAGTATTGGTGGTTCGCTTGGAACTCCTGCCATCAATAACAGTGTGCTTGCTGCTCCTACCATCCCAATCCTCGGAGCTCCCACTTCGCTGGTTTCTCCTCTCATGCAGGCTTCTGTTCCTGGTGTTGGGGGATTGCCTGTTCCTGGTCTTGCTGTTCCAGCAATTAATGTTCCCCCAGTCGAGAGTGTTGGAGTTCCCAGTGAATGTCTATTGCTGAAAAATATGTTTGATCCCAATGTGGAGGTTAGTCAGACAACCGGTTGATTCTCCTTGAGTTCATTCATCTTCATATTGACATGATCTGTCTTGCAGTCATCATCATCATCATACACACGGCCTCTTCCCACTAGGTTGGGTTGGTCACATGTGTGTGCAGGACACGTGCACATAAAGTCCGACAATTATACTGTGCTGTCTGTTGGCTACTTAATACGCACTACTCTAACATAATCAAAAGATTTGGTTTAAGCTAAATATATGAATATTATTATTAATACAAAAGGAGAAAATTTGTCCTATTGGGACAAATCTCCTCTAAGACAAATCTCCTCTAAGACAAATGTCAAATTAGGGTGGAGGTGGGTTGTTTTTTTTTTTTTTTTTTAATAATTTTAGATATTTTTTTTTTTTGGTATGTTGCATGGATTACCCCTAATATAATAACATATAACAATAGCAAAAATATGATCTGTCTTGCAGTCTGAACCGGATTTTGATTTGGATATCAAAGAGGATGTGCAAGATGAATGCGCGAAATATGGAGGTCTCAGGCACATATATGTAGACAAGTAAGGGATTCTCTCCTCTCCAGAAGTGGATTAATTGTGAAGACTAACTCTATGCTTAATTTCTCAGCTTGCCACCAGAGAGCAACTGAGAACCCTCCTCCCTAAGTAACTTTCTAATATATCTGGCTCGCATATGTTTTTATCAATCCTTTTGGAAAACAGGCACAGTGCTGGATTTGTTTACCTGAGGTTTGAGAACACGCAGTCTGCCATGCGAGCACAAAGTTCCCTGCATGGAAGATGGTTTGCGGGGAAGATGATAACTGCTACCTTCATGGTAAGTAATTGACATCCTTGAGTCCTTTTTGCTACATAATTTGTTATGCATTCTAATCAATCATTTAACTCCTTTTTGCAGATTCCACAGAACTACGAGGCTAAATTCCCGGACAGTGTATAGGAGCAGGAGCTAAATGGTGTAGGATAATAGGAACATACCGCCCGGTTTTCCTGGTGAGGTTCCTGCGTTATCCGTCGTATGATTATTCTACAAAGATTCTCAGGATGGGAGAAGCCAGGAATTTTCTCTCTTGTTCATGGGCAACCCTTGGTGATGTTCCTTCCTTCAGCGGCTAAACATACAAAGTATGCCGCTGTTGAATCTCTAATTCGATATTTCGTGGTGCTGTTTTATTTTATTTTGATTTTTGTTGCACCTTTTGTGTTGTGATGTGTATGGTCGTCGTCACAATGTCAAGACGGTTTAATTGTTTTGTGTGAGTTCTGAAGGTTTCTATATGGAACTGTCGTTTGGATGCCACAGGAATTGTACCGTCATTTGCTGCTTTACTCGACATTCATGGTTGCTGGGCTTTATTCCAATTTTTCATCGAGTTTGTTGAAATTTTGAACAAATTTATTTTCTATTTTAATTTTTGTTCAACTTTATGAGAAACTTGGGTTTAATTTCAGACAAATATATCCGTTAACATTTAAGAAAATTTTGATTCATTTCAATTCAGACCTCTTATTATCCATGATTACATAGTTTTGAAGTTTTTAAGAATGGTGATCGCTTTATAATGGATTGTAAAGTTGAACATGAAGTCTTTTTAACGGGGTTTTCACATTGGATTGCAAAAGTAGTTAATTTTGACGGAATTTACTGAGATGATATAAATCTGAGTAAATTTATAGGTAGATTTGATCAAAGCTATAGTTGAAGGCAAATTCAGTCAGAATATGAAATGTTGAGAGTAAGCTTGGCGTATACAAGTAATATCGTTAACCTTTTTAAGGTATGCCGTTGCTCTGTTTATTAATCCACGTTTCAAAATGCCGCGGCTTTGAACTCGAAATACTCCTGCACTCAGGACCGATACAAAATTTTTTTTTTCAAAAAAAAATGCGACTTGCTATTGGAGGACGAAGACTAAGTTTTCTCCCTTGGACGATGATGATTAGCTATCAATATGTATGCGCTTCGCTTTACTAACTAATTAGGTGATTATCCCGGATGTATGTTAATGTTTGATGAATGTAATCTGATGTATTACTTTAGATTTTTATACTATAGTTTAGAACAGTGTGTGATGTGTCTCAAAATGTGATCTGTAGATCAAGATTCAAGACAAGACGCAATCTGACAAGTATTTGGACAGCAGTGAGTGACTGCTATGTATCGCTGTTTATTTTAACTCAAAAAATGACGCAATCTTCCTGTCTACTATTATCTTAAAGTAATAAAGTTATTTCTCTTTATTAGCAGACAAAACTCGCGTGCAAGATCTTCCAAAATCAACCCTTGGAATCACTGTGCGATAGCACATACTATACAAGGAATATGAATGAAACTAATTTCAGATTCCTGAATCTTTCTCTTAGTTTGAGATCCCTCTCTTAAGCCAGCCATTAGCTCTTGGTTTTTAGACCTCTGATTCACCTTTAAAAGTTTGACCAGATCTGATCAGATCAGATCAGCTCAGCATAAACAGGATTGTGGGAAAGAGAGAGAACTGCAGCCAAAAAACAAGAGCAACTCCAGCGGCTCCAAAAAAAAAAATCCTTTTCAGAATCCCACAGTGAGGAACAATTATCATGCTAGATTAAGCCCAAAGCATATTGAGATTCATTAAAAGCAGCAATTGATAATAAGAAACAAATAATGCTTCTTTTCTAGTCTACACATACCACTGCCAGTGAGGCCATTGAACCAAACAAAGCCCAAGTTTGTTGCTTCTTTACTTCCTCAAAACGCCCAAGCAGAAGAACTAAACAAGAACTGGAATGCATATCCCAAGGATGTGCACATTCACCCAGATGAACCTAATCCAAACGACTTGACGATATTGCTCACTCTTTCTGCGAAAGTTCTGGAGGTTATCTTTTTACCAGGCACATGAAAAGGGTTGGAAACCGCATCGACATATGCAGCATGAAATTTCCTGAAAAACTGTGAGGTGCAATCGCATCAGAGGACATACTCAAACTTTCTACGAAGCATTACTGGTAATTAATGGCTGCACCACGTCAAAGCCCGAGTCTGACAAGTCCAATTTACTTTAGCTCCAAGTACTATCGATTAATTTATGTTTATTTGTCGACTAGAGTTATGCTTATGAGTTGTAGTATGAACTTATGGGAGACAGTGATAGAAAAAAGGTTGAGAAAGGTTACTAATGTCACAGAAAATGAATATGGATTCATTCCTGGAAGGTCGACAACAAAAAAGAAAGGAGTCCCTTGTAGATATATCAAAGTTGTGCAAGACATGTATAAGGGAATGAGTACTTCTGTGAGGACTCATGCTGGCGACACTGAAACCTTCCCGATTAAGATTGGTTTGCATCATGGATGATTTAACTTGACATATACAAGATGCCTTGGTGTGTTTACTTTTTCTACTGATGATAATATTGTTTTTAGTGGATGATACTAGATAAGGTGTTAACGCCAATTAGAAGTTTGGAAGGAGTATTTTGAACAAAAATGTTTAAAGCTTCGTAGGTCCAAGATGGAATAAATGAAGTGCTCTTTCAACAAAAACGGTCGCATAAATAATGATATTGTTGTTTTGAAAATTGAAAATTGAAAGTGTGCCTAAAAGAGATTCTTTGGATCGATGTTACAAAAGGATGGGAGGATTAATGAGGATGTTAGATATAGGATCAAAGCTGGTTGGTTGAAGTGGAGAAGGGCGTGTAGGGTATTATGTGATTTGAAAGTGTCTATTAAGCTTAAAGAAAAATTTTATACAGAGATAAGCCCAATGATGATGTAATTGTATGGCACAAAATGTTGGGTAGTTGGATGGCAACATCTGCCAAAGAAAAAGTGTGGTGGAGATGATAATGTTGAGCTGAATGGGTAAACATACTAAAAAGAATAAGATTTGTCATGGGAATATTCGACATAAATTTGTGGTGACAACAATAGAGGATAAGATGAGATAGTCAATAATTAAGGTGATGTGGACACATTAACTAGAGACCTTTTGATGCGCAAGGCACGTGAGGTAATGAGGTGCAACTCGAGAGGGGAAGGGAAAGAGACCCAATCGAAGCTTGAAGGAGAATTTAAAATATGATTTGGCATATATCATGACCTAACAGAAGAGATGACACACAATAGAAATGCATGACTTAGTCATATCCATGTAGGCGACCCCGTATATAAGGAATAAAGGCTTGGAGGGTTTTGTTGTTTGGATTATTGACTAGTATTTTGTTGGAGTAGCTTTTAGTAAGTTTCTTATTCCAAATCGTGTTCAGCCTATCAAAGGGGTCCTATATGGAAAAGTGAGAGACTTGAATTGAGAGAAAGGGTTAGCTAGCTCAATCCACAAAAAAAAAAAAAAAAGTAAGAGTTGGCCAATAGTTCCACATCACTTCTCTGCATAAAAATTCTGATTCAAAATCCTTGCTAAATAAATTGGGCAGCTTAGATCAGGACCAGCACTGCATGGCATATCTTATTGGATAAAGTAAGACAATCAGACCTTTTTATACTGCAGGAGAATTTGAAGATACAATATCAGCTTAGAGAAGCACGTATAAAGAAAATCATTATTAGACAGCCCACAAAGTAAGGCATGCTGTATGTTGTCAATTTTCTACCAGCTAATGTCTCTCAGTATTTTCCAGCAATAGTTTTCCTTCTTTAACTGAGATGAAAACCAATAATTTGGCAAAGCCACAAGATACACGTAATGGTGAACAACTTGGAATAATAATCCCATCACCACTACCATTTTGCACTTAACAGGTCTTCCTCTGAACATATAGCAGGACAACAATTCAACTGAGGTGTACCAAGTCTTGTTCAAGCTTAACCTCCGGCAGTGAACAAGCTAGTTCCATCACATTAAGTGTGAAATATTTGTGTCGTCTTATAGTTAAAATGCTTCAGCAAAACAGAAATCGGCTAGTATTATTTTATTTTTTCCTTTTCAAGATCAACCCATTTAGTCATAGAACAAATTTCACATCAATGGGAAAACTCCACCATGGAAAATAACAGAAGGCCAGCATAAGAGGTGAAACTCTCCCATGAGTAAACTACTTAAGGGATGCATGAAGTGTTTCTGCTTCTTCAATGGCCTAAAATAAAAAGAAAACAGCTTCAGAAATCACAGAGATACCTATTAAATACTTACATTTCTGACATCCGCATCTCTTACATCTAGATTACTAGTCACCAAGACAAACTTCACCTTGGTGTCAGTTAAATAGCCATACCTGCAGTTAGCATGCATAATGATCAATAGTCGTTGCACATGGCAGCAGTACAAATTGAACCATTCATTTTTGGAAGGAAAAAAAAAATGATATATACTTCACAACTATTTTGAGTATAAATAGGGAAATGGAGTGCCTACACTTTGTAGTTTTCTGTGGGATAAAGCAAACCCAGAAATGTCTCGTTCAACAAGGGTCCAGACTTCTTAGGATTGTTCACTGAAGCACAAGATGAACAGCGCCGGCATTAGAAAAGTCAATAATTCTTTGTAGTTTGTTGACAGATTAAGTACTGAACTGCTAAGGAATTAACTCTACCAAAAGGTCCATCTTGTGGTAAAAGGGTCATGAATTATATTTATCTTAACACGCTTTCTCACTTGAATACCTCTTTTGAGCTTGAAGTGACCCACCTCATACCAAGTGATAAATAAATGGGGGTCGCGCGCCTGCTCTGATACCATGTTAAGAAACCAACTCTATCAAAAGGTCAACCTTGTGGTAAAAGTCCATGAATTAGACTTATCTTAACATGAACCCCTATACTTCAGATATAATAACCATCATCCAGCAATAAAACTTACTACAATCATACAACAAAACCAATCTACTTTGAAGGGGAATTGGATGCCAAAGGTTCATCTCATTCTCTTGCACATATACTTCTCACTCCAGTATTTCATACGCCGTCACAAACATCAACACCTTAGATAATGCAGATATATAGTTATAGAGGGGAATGTGAGTTCAATTTTAAATGGAACCACGGCAAGTCCTCAATGACTGACCCAAGAGTCCATCTTATTGGAGCCTTTTCAGCACAGCATCCATCATCAACATGTCAAAGTATCACAGTAATTGCCAAAAAAGTTCACTACACACAAACATTCCTTCTCAAAATTCAACGTATCCAACACGAACCATCCCGTGGAGAAGGAATACGAAGATAGAAGTCACAGAAACTGATCCAGCAATAACAAAACCACAATTGTCCTAAATTGCGGAGTGAAAGGTACCACTAAACCCTAATCTACGAATTTCGGGCAACCAACGAATTAAATCCAAAACAATCGATACCACCTAAGGTTAAACATGATGAACAATCAGAAAACGGTCAGATCAAATAAAATTCTCAAGCGAGACAAGGAGAAGATAAGATAACCTCGTTCATCGACTACATCTAGTGAGCAATGAACAATGTGGTGGAGCTTGAGGGCATCATCAGCCTCAGTGAAGCTTTGTATGTAGAGAGGGTTGTTCTGTTCGCCGGCAAAATTTTCACACGAACAGTTTGGCAGATCAAGTACAAGCAAAGAGCGAGCTGGTAGCTGAAGAGAAAGAGAGGGAGAGAGACCTGATGGCCGACGACAGCGATGCAAACGATCATTTTCCTCTTCAATTTCACTGCAACCTGTTGGCGGTTTTGGTTTCGCCACCGTGCACGGCCGTTCACCGATGACTAAAAATATCACATCCATTATAAAAACATAAAAAATTTGGGTCACCCGAAACGCAGCGCTATTCCCTGACTTTTTAAAATATAAATAATATATAAATACTATTC
>JAOWBR010170541.1:0-11430 GCA_028571145.1 Dionaea muscipula
ATACGTATATATATTTTCGATTCGCTAGTCAGTTAGGCTTAACCATTCGGTCGCCTATAAGTAAAGTCGGGAATTCCGCTCGTCGGTTAATCGACCGATTATTTACCTTCGGCCGCTCAGCTTTTAGCATGGATACGCCGGCCATGACCCATTCTTGGTCATCGATCATGAAGACCGACCATTCGGTCACCACTATTAAAATTCTCAAAGAAGTTACGACGTCTTGACATCGATTCCTCGACCGTCATCATGCATGCCTACTTATTACTATCGGCCCATCAATCATTCCCATCCCATCGGCCACAGTTCTCGACCGTTCGATCATGGGTAACTCCTGTTTTTACATCATTGCACAGCCTAACAATCATTGTTATTCGTTTTGATTTCAGGATCACCCTACACGACACCTGAGGCCATCTCTCGTAACCAACGGTTGAGCAACCACTCTGTCCGGCTTCCAAGCCATTTCATCCCCATGTAAGTCGGGTCCGCCCTGCCTTTGATGTATTTCACCCCGTGTAAGCCGGGTCCGTCCCGCCTCGGATGACTTTTTACCTTTGGTCTGGGGTCCGTCGACCCCGCACAGAGGCTCATAAGCCAGGTCAATCCCGCACAGTTCTCGTGAGAGTAGGATTACTCCCGTTGGAATCAAAGAAGTCAGGACCATTCCCGCCGGCCATTCGGCAGTCTACCACTTCAAGGTCATTGGATATCAAAATTGACCTTTTTGACAAGAGAGCAACAACAACTGGCGCCAACGCTCCACCATGACGATGAGCTCATCAAAGTGGAATCAAGGTGACCATGTCGCGCTCCACTTTTTCTGGCTCCTCTGCCGTCATCTCCGGCTCCTCAGCCGATGCTTCGGGCCTCCCAAAACCAAAGTGCTCCCAGCTCTTCAGCCGATGTCATAGGTACTGGTTTTCACCAATGATTTCATATTGGATAAATTAAGTCTGATATTTTGTAAGCGCACGAGACACAAGACTTCCGCTTGGCGCCAAATGTTGGTGATTCCTACAGGCCCGCAGGACTCAAGGATTAACCTAGCGTCAACCTCCTGGCGCATGCCTAGTTCAGACAAACTCCTCGGCATGCGCATCTATACCGGGTAAATTTTATCCACTCATTGCATGGACCACATGGCGACAAAGCTCGCCTGGGTTATCGATCCAGTTCGACAACCCTGACCCCTTCTTCTAGACCAGCATCAGGATCCAAAGCTCAGGCTAACCGGCTGCCAGGAGACCGCTCTACCCCCTCTTATATGCTAGCCTGCTCAGGCAGATTGGCTCGGACTTTGCCCACTTAGTCTAGATCAGAGCTGACTAGTTTTCTAACTTCGCAGTCTGAACTACGTTCGCACTACGAAGTTGGGGGACTAATGATATAGGGAGATTTACCCCTTTAGACACGTGGCCAGAGGGTCCGAGATTGAACCTTTCGACCTAATCCGACTGAACCCGAGCCTTTGGTCAAACCATTATCAACCCCGGTCAAACCCGGTCAACCCCATCCAAACCCGGCCGAACCCATCCTGAAAAATTCTCCATCTCGCCACGAGCACGTGGACGTAAACCGTTCGTCATTCGGAGCTAAAACGAGCTCAAACAGGCTTCCCGAAGTTCACCGCACGAAACCACTCTAGGATGCTTGCCCGGGCTGCTTGCCCAGGCTACTTACTCGGCTTTCTCTCTCCTCCTATGCCTACAAATAGGCCGACACCCCTTTACTTTTTGGGATCCGAACTTCAGACCACCTGGACTGACCACACCTTAGCCAGAGCATCCCCCTCCTTTGCTCAACCGGGTGACTTGCCCGGACGCCTGCCCGGGTGTCTCGCCCAGCCGCTTGCTCGGCCCTTTCTTGCTTGTCCGGGCCGCTTGCCTGGGTGCTTGCTCGGAGCCTTGCCCAGGCTGCCTGCCTGAGGCCTTACTTCCCTTTGCTTGCCCGGGCCACTTGTCTGAGCACTTGCCCTCCTGCCTTGCTTGGGCCGTCCTCTTCCCTGCCCGACCCTTTGCTTCCTTGGCCGCTTCCTGACTCGGCCTCTTATCCAACCGCGCCTAACCGGCTCCCTTGCTCTTTCTCTCTCTTTTGCATTTTCTGGTTCTCCTCGCACGCAGGAACTACCGGTCATTTTAGGCACTTGCTGACTTAAGCATCGGAGCGGTCTCCCTAGGGTCACACCTTTGGGTACCCTCTGACCTGTTTGCTCATCCCTCTCAGGTCCCAGGTCCAGGTTCTCTCCATGGAGCGGGTCAGAATCACCTCCTCATCACTGTTCACTCCTCTCCCGATCGGACCGTGACTTTGATGATCACCTCTGAAGGGTCTTAGGCGCTGACCGCCCCCGAGATTTTTCCAGGAGTATCAGTTGACTTTTGTGGTTATGCATTTATGAAGGAGGTTGAGTGTTGATGTGGTTATGTGAGGATTTGGAGGATTTTAGGCTGAATTTTAGCCATTCCCTTGGCCTAGTGCACATGGGAAAGGAGAAGGAAGAAGAAGAAGAGAAAGGAAGATGAAGAAGAAGGAGATTTGTGGTGATCCTTGCCATTCCCATTGTTTTCATTTGAGATTTAAGCTTAGAGCTCGGTTGGTTGGCTTGGAGACCACCTTTGCAGCCCTTAGGAGCTTGGGAGATCCTTCTCATTGGTTGATTTCAAGGTAATCACTTGTTTAGTTCTTGTTTTCTTTTGGTTTCATGTTTAGAGTGATATTTGGAGACGTGATCTTGAGATTAGCTTGTGTTTGGTGATGGTTGATGTCATGGAACAGTTTCTTTTGGCTCTTGTGACTTGTGTGTTGCATGAAGGATGAGTTTTGAAGGGTACTTCATGGATTCATGAGTCTCCATTTCATGATTTAGGTTGTAAAGAGGTTGTTTTGATTTTTGATTGAGTGATCATGTGTTTTAGGATGTGTAGATGATTCTAGATAGTTTAGTATGCTTGATTTCATGTTTTGAAACTTGTTTGGGGCTTTGGAATCGAGTTTGGTTGATTTTTAGCTTTGGTTCAAGGTTCTGACCTTTTATGCAGATTTCTGCATTTGAACGGCGGACGTCCGCGAAGGCCCCTGTGGTTTTTATGCAGGCCGTTTGCACACCGGCTGACGTCCGCGAGGACGTCCACCGCTGTCCTGTATTGGCTTTTGTGATTCTTTTGAGTTTCGACTGTTTGGGATTGATTCAGAGAGGGTCGGGATCGACCCTAGGCCCATCCTAGAGGATCTTTAGGACGTAGATTGAGGTGATTGAGGTTTGTTTAGGGTGTTGATTGTTTGTTTGACCGATGATCGGGTTTTGAGACTTTTGTCCATGATATGTGTCAGGGACTACTTGTGATCCTGTTGAGCGACTCGTGCTCGGTTAGAGACTTTCTTGGCATTGTTTGATCATGGTTGCTCAGGTGAGTTGAATTACGGATCGATAGTACTTGAAGGTTAAGTATTTTACAAGTTTTTGCATACTTTTATTTACAGTTGATATATGTCGTAATAGTATGATTTATATTTATATCATCACTCGTGATACTTATCTTACGACCGTTGTGTCGAGGTTTGATACTTGTTTTATGACAGTTGTGTTGAGATTTGATACTTGTTTTACGACCATTGTGTCGAGGTATGATACTTATTTTATGACCGTTGTGTCGAGGATTATGCAGTGGTTTGATTGGTGCTTTAACCTGAGGCTTATAGCCTATGGGGTAGTTTTAAAGACATGAGATAAGGATTAGGATTTAAGTCCTTGGAGCTCTTCCCTGTGTGGAAACCAAGGCCACCTGCGGGTGTCACAATGTTCTTAGGTCAATCCGTTCGCGGCGGAGAGACTAGGACGGTTACCTCTTGACGTTACATGCGCGCGGGCGCCATCTCGGGATGTATATCAAGTAGGCTTTACTGGGGTATCCTAGGAGTGTGTTTTCATTATGGAAAGACTTTATATCCATATTCTGCTTGTCTTAGTACTTAAAGGAGGTTTTCCTCTCAGCTATTTAAAGGATGTATTTAAAAGAGGCTTTCCTCTCAATTATTTAAAGAATGATTATTGTTATTTGGTTCTAGTACTTAAAGGTGGATTTCCTCTTAGATATTTAAAGGATGATTGTATGCTTCATTTTTAGTATTTATAGGAGGAGATTCCTCTCAGTCACTTAAAGAATTGTTGAATCACTTTTCTAGTATTTAGAGGATGATTCCTCCCAATTGTTTTATAGTCAGATATTTCTCATGTTGACTTTTATGAGCACTTGTTCCAATGTTTTGACTAGTGATTTGTAGTTGGATGCGGCGGGGAGCGGTGTAACCTCATAGGATATTTATTTCCTTAATGTTGCATGCTGTTATGATACTCTAATTCAGTCTTAGACCTGAGGGTTAGTTTGGATGTTTGTTCCTCGTGGTGGGACTTGTAGTTGTATTTTAAAGTTTGATGCTTCCGCAAGATGATTTGATTGTTTCTTTCTCTCGAGTTTATTCTATATTTGTATCTTGATTCGTTTCCCTTTGGCTTCAATGACTCGTGGCTCACCCTACAGGTTATCGCCGGTTGCATCCGGTTTCGGGTGTTACACGACGCGAGCGAGAAAGACTACAGAGAACAAGAATCTTGCAACCAACAATTAACAATACTAATCCCGCGGACAATAGACTGAAAGGAAAAACAGTTAAGCAACAGTGTCTTATATCTACGTCCTCGGTGAATTGGTAAATTGACTTGCTTATTCTTTGTTAATATCTAATAATTATGTCATTTGCACCAGTGCTAAATATCTTTTGACTAACAAATTTATGTAGTGATAGTGATGGTGAAATGAGCCGATGGAATGTAATATTTGACGTTACTGGCATATCAAATTGTGCATTAGCTCAACGTGCACGACGCGATGGGGAATATTATGTCAAAATACAAGAAAAATACGGCCCGTCAATGGTTTGTAACATTCTAATTTATTTTTTCCATTGTTCTTACCGAAGTTACCATAATTGGTTTGTAACATTCTAATCCAATTTTTTTAGGTCGAACGTCTATATCAACGTAATGTTGGTGTTATCATCCGTGAAAGTACAGATTCCCATGTAAATTGTATTGGTCAGGTAAGTTTAATCATTTTTATGAGGTCTTTTTTTAAATATTGATGGTTTACCTTTGTATTAATTTGTTAATCAGCGACCTTTATCTTAATTCTAGGAAAGAGAAAAAGCCAGAGAAAAAACAATAGCAACTGAAAAAGGAAAGGCAGGCAGAGTGTCAGAACTTACTGTCATATCAAATCGTGCATTAGCTCAACGTGCACGACGCGGTCGGGAATATTATGCCAAAATACAAGAAAAATACGGACAACCATTGGTTTGTAAAATTTTAATTCAATTATACCCATTGTTCTTACCAAAGTTACCACAATTGGTTTGTAATATTCTAACATAATTTTTTTAGGCCGAATGTCTACACTAACATAATGTTGGTGTTATCATCCGTGAAAATATGCATTCTCATACAAATTGTATTGGTCAGGTAAGTTTAATTTTTTTAATTTTATTTTTTGAGATCTTTTTCCAATACTTGATGTTTTACCTTTGTATAAACTTTTTAATCAGCTACCTTTGTATTAATTTTTTAATCACTTACCTTTGTATTTTTACTAGGAACAAGAAAAGGCCAGAGAAAAAACAATAGCAAAGGAAAAAGAAAAGGCAAGCACAATGTCGAAACTTGCTACAGACAAGAAAAATTCTTGTGCAGTGGTATTATTTCAATCATGTTATACTTATTCTTAATAGATTAATCAATTTCGTACACTTATTCTTATTATGTTTTACTTATTTCAGTCATGTTTTACTATTTAATTTTCTTAGGTCGACCGTCCACACCAACGTAATGTTGGAGTTGTCATTCGTGAAAATACGGATTGTCATGCAAATTATATTCGTCAGGTAAGCTTAATCATTTTTATGATGTCTTTTTCTAAAAAAAAAAAAAAAACTAGGTGGTTTAGCTTTTTATTAATTTTTTAATCAATTTCGTACTCTTATTTTTATCACGTTTTATTTTCCCCGCCTCTTGATCAATACAATTGGTGGTTTACCTTTGTATTAATTTTTTTAATCAGCTACCTTTGTATTAATTTTTTAATCAGCTACCTTTGTATTTTTACAAGGAAGAAGAAAAGGCCAGAGAAAAAACAATAGCAAAGGGAAAAGAAAAGGCAAGCATAATATTGAAACCCATCGTAGACAAGGAAAATTCACGTGCAATGGTATTATTTGTGTCATTTTTACTTATTCTTAATTGATTAATCAATTTCGTACACTTATTCTTATTATGTTTTACTTATTTCAGTAATGTTTTCCTATTTAATTTTCTTAGGTCGACCGTCTACACCGACGTAATGTTGGTATTGTCATTCGGGAAAATACGGATTCTCATGCAAATTGTATTCGCCAAGTAAGCTTAATCATTTTTATGAGGTCTTTAAAAAAAAAAAAACTTGGTGGTTTTGCTTTATATTAATTTTTTAATCAATTCCGTACTCTTATTCTTATCACATAGCATTTTCCCCGCCTCTTGATCAATAAAATTTGTGGTTTACCTTTGTATTAATTTTTTAATCAGCTACCTTTGTATTTTTACATGGAACAAGAAAAGGTCAGAGAAAAAACAATAGCAAAGGGAAAAGAACAGGCAAGCAAAATATCGAAACCCACTACATACAACGAAAATTCATGTGCAGTGGTATTATTTCTGTCATGTTTTACTTATTCTTAATAGATTACTCAATTTCATACACTTATTCTTATTATGTTTTACTTATTTAGTCATGTTTTACTATTTAATTTTCTTAGGTCGACCATCTACACCGGCGTAATGTTGGTGTTATCATTCGTGAAAGTACGGATTCTCGTGCAAATTGTATTTGTCAGGTAAACTTAATCATTTTTATGAGGTATTTTTTTTTTAAAAAAACTTGGTCGTCTAGTTTTGTATTAATTTTTTAATCTATTTTGTACTCTTATTCTTATCACGATGCATTTTCCCCGTCTGTTGATCTTCGTGTAGTAAAAGTGGATGCTCGTAAGAAATCAACAAAATAATTGAAAATAAAAGGTTCTAAACTTTTAATTTTTTCAATTTAGGATGCATGTGCACGACCTGACCCAGATATATTGCCTATACATGATGCTACTAATATGCCACGGTTAAATAGGTAAACCAACTTACGTTGTCATATATCATTTTTATTCAGGCAAATCAATAAATGTGATAACACAAACTGATCGAAATTTTTTATGTAGTGAAATCATAGCCTTGCCTTACAATGAACGCACTTCCATTCATAGTCGATCTCACCCTAACCAAGTTCATCATTTCCTTGGGCCGATGAATATAAGTTGTCCGTGCTGTTCTGCGTTGCATTGGATGGAAGAAAAGTAGAAATCCTAATCTACAACTCGCCCATTGTTCGGTACTTGTTGCACACAAGGAAAGATACAGTTGCCTCTACTAAGAAACCCCCCCCCCCCACGTACACAACTTAAGGCATTATATGATGGAAGTGATGAGCAATCGAAATCATTTCGTCAACATACGCGAATCTATAATGTTACGTTTACTTTCACAAGTCTTGGAGAAAATATGGATAGTCGAGTAATGAATGGTAGGGGTACTACATCATTCACTATCCATGGGGAATTACGACATAGAACTGGGTCACTGCTGCCACAACCAGGACACGAAGCTTCATATGCTCAACTTTACATACATGACCCTAACTATGCGTTTGAAGTTCGTAGCTGGAGAAATTCTCAATTGCGAGCTGATGTTATCAAAGCTATTCAAGATACTTTGGAGCTGGTGAATCCATTTGTGCCTAAATACAGGCATGCTTATGAAATTCTACATCAACAATCAGTCTCCGGGCATATAGTACTGACAAATCTTCATTACAGCTCGGCTACTGATCGACGCCGTTATAATCTACCAACAATGGATGAGATTGCAGTAATCATACCGGGTGATGGGACTGTGGCAACTGGAATGAGAGACAATGTGTTACATCTTACTTCAGATCAAGCATTACAACGAATTAATGAGTGCCATCTAGCATATTTTCCATTGCATTATGTTTTATTGTTCCCTTATGGTGAGTTGGGGTGGGAACCCGAAATGAAGTGTTGGGATGTTAAACATGGTCGATTCATAAATCAACGTCTTACGCAGATGGATTTTTATAGCTATCGGTAATTTCAATGTCCTACTGAGTACACAACAATCTTAAGGAGTGGAAATTTTCTTCAAGAGTTCATAGTCGATGGTTGGGCATCCATAGAACAAAACATATTAAATTATATCAGGCTCAACCAAGACAAATTACTGACAGAATTATACAGTGAACTCTCAGATATAGATCAATAAGGACTCGAACCTGGAGAAATCGTTAATATAGTGGTTGTTCTTGATATAGATGTCGTGTTTTTTTTCTTCGGTTGTTCTTACTAAATTATCAGCTTTGCTTTGTAAAATTGAAATGCAATTTTCACCTGGTAAAATAGGTAAAAGAGTGGTTTTGCCGTCATCATTCACCGGTGGGCCTAGACATATGTTTGAGATTTTACAAGACTCGTTGGCAGTCACTTGGTACAATAAACACCCTGATATTTTTCTTACAATGACTGCAAATCTCAAGTGGCCAGAATTCACTTATGCTTTGCTCCCCGGTCAACATGCTTCTGACCGTCCTGATTTGGTTTCCCGTGTGTTTGAACTTAAGCGAAGGGCTGTGATGAAGGATGTTAAAGAGGATAAAGTCTTCGAAAACAAAGTTGCACATGTATTCACAATCGAATACCAAAAAAGATGCTTACCACACATGCATTTATTAATTTTCTTAGAGGTGTGTATTCTTCAGCACTAGTCAAAAGTTGCACATCTAAATTTAAATGTTTGGTTCTCCAACAAAATCGGATGTCAATCATTATACGCTTTATTTTCGTAGTCAATCCATTAGAAAAAAAACCAATTTATTGTGCCTATCTATTCATAATTACGTTTCTTATTTCCTCCAGGGTCTGGATAAAATACGCACGTGTGAACAAGTTGATAAATTAGTATGTACAGAATTTCCAAACATGAATGATGATCCATTTCTCTTTCAGACTATTAGGAAGTGCATGATACATGGGTTGTGCGGTCAACGTAACCCAAACAGACCCTGCACGGAAAACGGTTTTTGCACAAAAAGATGCCCTCGAGCGTTTGCAGAATCGACGATGATGGATAAAGATGGATACCCAGTCTATCGTCATCGTTTTGTTGAGGGTTTATGTATAGATGTTAGTGGAAAAACAGTTGATAAGAGAGATGTTGTACCATACAACGCATACCTTCCTATAAAGTTTGATTGCCATATAAATGTTGAAGTTTGTGCTGGATTAAGATGTGTAAAATACATTCACAAGTATATTTACAAATGTCATGATTGCACGACCATCGTTCTTTGGGCGACAGATGAGATATAACAATATTTAAATGCGAGGTATATTGGACCTACGGAGGCTACATAGAGAATATTTGGTCATCCTATACATGAAGAAATACCAAATGTTTATAGATTAGCTATTCAAGAAGAAGGAAGACATTGTGTTCATTTTAATCCTAGTGAATCTTTGCAAGTGATACAAGCCAGAGCAATGGATCAAAGGTCCACATTGATTGGATTCTTTGAATATTATGCTACGAACCCTGGTGCAACCCCGTATACGTATGATAACCCATTGTGGTTTGGGGTTTCGTCCGTTCCGGTTTGGGTTTCGTTTCGATTTAAATTGATTTTAAGCTAGTAGGGTTATTTCTTATAGCTCTATTGGTTTATTATTAATTTGAGTTCATTTCTTTTCGAGAATCTTACCTAGCCCAGCTGGTTAGGAGGAAGTGGAGAAAGGGGGCGTTGAGGGGTTATTTGAGTGGTCGCGGGTTCTAAACTCGGCGACTATATTTTGGTTCCTTATTTTCCTTTTAATTGGATGGGGGTGAGATGACCGTTTCGCCCCTATTCAATTGGAAGAGGGGTTAGGGAATTAGAAAGACGTAACTGCTGAACCCCTCTCTTTTCTCCTTCAGTTTTCTTTTCTTCTCTTCTCCCTGATTCACGTGCGTCTCTCTCTCCCCCATCCCTTGGTTTTCGGCAGCCATTGAAGAGGAAGGAGGAAGCCGGTGAATTGGTTTGACGAGCGGTGGCACGGTGATCGCCTCTTCTTCCAATTCACGGTGAGTGTTTTTGGTAGTTTCGTTCTCCTCTTCTTTTCTTGATTTTTCGGCCGTGGAGGGGGTAGGTGATGATTTTGGTTTTTTCTTGCTATCATGATGTTGATGGGATGGCAGTGACGACATTGCGAGCGGTGGATTGGGTTCGTCGCGTTGATTTCGCCCCTTTTCAAGTTAAGGTTAGTTTTTAGCTGTTTTTTTACCTATTTTGATGATTTATGTGAATTGATCAGTATGGGCTGTGGGGGAGGCTTTGATGCTTGTCGTTTGATGCATTTGATGTTGTCCGTTGGGGATTTTTGATTGATTTCAAGTTTCATTCAGTTGTTGTCATCGTTTTATCATTTTTTTACACGTTTTGGGTTCGTTTGATGTGTGTGGCATGTGGAGGCTTGTAGAGGCATGTTTAGAGGCTTTGCTAGGCCTTGGTTGATGTCATTTTGCTGTTGGTGGTGATTGATTTTTGTGTCATTTGGTTTGGTGCCCGTTTGGAGGAGTTCTGCAAATTGCAGATTCGGTTTTCCAGAATTAGGGATCGTTACGGTCGTAACGCTCTCTGCGTTACGGTCGTAACGTTCCCATTTTCTGGGTTAGAGTTTTTGGATTCGGGGAGCGATACGGGCGTAACTCTTTTTAAGTTACGGGCGTATCGATGAGGATTACGGTCGTAATGAGCATGTTACGACCGTAGCATGCTTGTTTCACTGTTCATCCGAGGTTGTTTGTAATCATTTTGTTTCCGATGCGTGCTAGGACCCCGTAGTTGCATGTCTAGCTTATCTAGCTTGATGTATAAGGTGTTCTGGCGTGGTTAGTGAGGTTGTTTGTAGGCGACAACGTGTTGGTGTACGGCTTCCATTAGCTTGGTGACGTGTTTTGCTGTGCTTGCTTCTTAGCTTATCCAGGTGAGGGGTGTACACTTTCCCTCCATTCCTATTTTCTATATTTGTGCTGATTCTTCCTTGCTTCTTCCTCACTTGATTGTTGTGCACAGTTCATGCCCGTGTTTGTTTTGTTGTCCACACTTTTTGATGATTAGTTCATGCTTATGGTTTATGTTATTTTATTGATGATGCATGAACTACTGTGGGACTTTGTTTGTGGTGAGTGAGTGTGGACATGGTGAGGATTGTGGAAGAACATGAGTGGAGTTGTGGGAACATCTT
>JAOWBR010170552.1:0-11430 GCA_028571145.1 Dionaea muscipula
GTACTTGATGATGATCCTATTTTGTGGCATAACTGTTTAGGACACGCAAGCATGACCTTACTAAAGAAACTGAATGATCAACACTTAGTTGTTGGTTTACCTATAATTAAGTACAATGATGATAAGGTATGTGATACATGTGCGAAAGGTAAGCATGTTAGGTCATCATTCAAAACCATGAACATGGTAAGTACCTCACGTCCACTTGAACTATTGCATATGGACCTATGTGGACCGATGAGCGTATAAAGTCGTGGAGGTAAGATATTTATTTTCGTTATAGTTGATGATTATTCACGTTTCACATAGACACTATTTCTATCTTCAAAGGGGCAAATACTTGATGAATTTATTTCTTTTGTCAGGAAGATGGAAAGGCAAACAGGACATCAACTATCAACCATCCGATCAAATCATGGCACAGAGTTTGAAAATTCAAATTTTGATTCTTTTTGTCATGAGCATGGTGTAGTACATAATTTTTCAGCTCCTAGGACACCATAACAAAACGGCGTTATGGAAAGGAAAAATCGGACTTTAGAGGATATGGCTAGGACTATGCTTATAGCTAGTAATCTACATAGGCACTTTTGGGCTGAAGCGATTAGCACGGCATGCTACATCATGAATAGGGTTATGATTAGACCATTGCTCAAAAAGATTCCATATGAACTTTTCAAAGGAAGAAAACCCAAAATTACTCATTTTATAACATTTGGAAGCAAAGTGTTTTGTGCATAATAATGGGAAAGATAATTTGGGTAAATTTGATGCAAGGAGCGATGAAGGAATTCTTTTAGGATATTCTTCACATAGCAAAGCCTATAGGGTGTACAATAAAAGGACAATGTGCATTGAAGAAAGTATTCATGTTATCTTTGATGAATCCAATGCTTTGCTAAATAATGTACAGGGTGATGATTTCGAGATTGGACTCACTCGAAGATCTGAAAATGCTGAGAAAACATAGCTGAGCATAGGAGAACCAGATGGTGACCCAGGGTCAGAGGAACAGCCAGAAAAATCATCAGCACCAGTGGTAAATGAGACAGGGGGAACAGAAGACGACCCTAGTGCAGACACTGATCCTCCAGAAACATCCGAACCATCAAACGACCAAAGATCACCACCATTAGAGAGAGGTCGTAGGTTTGAGTCACTTGAGCTGCTGTGACCATGGAAACATCAAAGTTCACACCCTTTGGACCAAATTCTCACGAATATAAACACAGGATTAAACTATATCTTCACTTAGAAACTTTTGTGCATTTGAAAGTTTTCTATCATACATTGAACCTAAAAATCATCGTGATGCTTTGCAGGATCCGAACTGGATATTGGCCATGCAAGAAGATCTAATTCAATTTGAATAAAATAGTGTGTGGCATCTAGAACCAAGATCGAAAGATAGAACGGTAATCAGTACAAAATGGGTGTTTCGAAAAAACTTGATGAACAAGGAATCGTGACAAGAAACAAGGCCCGACTGGTAGTGCAAGGATACAATCAAGAAGAAGAGATCGACTACGACGAGACATTCACATCAGTCACTCGGATAGAAGCAATCCGACTATTGATAGCATTTTTCGCTCATACGTAGTTTAAGCTTTATCAAATGGACGTTAAAACTGCATTTTTAAATGGATATTTAAAAGAAGAGGTTTTCGTTGTACAACCACGCGGTTTTGAAAGCTTAGAATTTCCAAATCATGTTTTCAAGTTAGATAAAGCGTTATATAGGTTGAAACAAGCTCCATGAGCCTAGTATAAACGCTTGTCTAAGTTTCTAATGGAAAATGATTTTCAAAGGGGTCAAGTGAATAAGACTTTGTTTTTAAAGACAAAGGGTGAACATTTATTAGTTATACAGGTTTACGTTGACGATATAATTTTTGGTGCAACTAATAACTGTTTATGTGATCATTTTGCAGATTTGATGGGAAGCGAATTCGAGATGAGTATGATGGGAACGTTGAACTTCTTCCTAGGACTTCAGATCAAGCAAACAAAGGAAGGAACAATGATCCATCAACAGAAGTATCTTCGACAATTGTTGAAGAAATATGGTATGGAGTCGACCAAATCACATGACACACTAATTCCCACCTCAGCGAAGCTTGACACGGATGAAAAAGGGGAAAAGGTAAACGATACACTATATCGAGGTATGATTAGGTCTCTCCTTTATCTCACAGCAAGTAGACCAGATATTATTTACAGTGTAGGATTGTGTGCACGTTTTCAATCAAATCCTAAGGAAACACACCTAAAAGTTGTTAAACGTATCTTGAAATACTTAAAAGAAAGTGACAACTTGTGTTTGTGGTATCCACGTGGTGCACAGTTTAATTTCAATGGATATGCAGATACAGACTTTGCTGGGTACTATGTAGACAGGAAGAGCACGTCAAGTATGACACATTTCCTAGGTCCCTATTTGATTTCATGGGGAACAAAGAAATAAAATTTGATTGTCTTATCCACAGCAGAAGCTGAGTACATCTCAGCAGCATCCTGTTGTGCACAGATGTTGTGGATAAAGCAACAACTTAAGGATTTTTTTGTTGATGTCGGTTGCATGCCTATTTTATATGACAACACGAGTGCCATAAATATTTTAAAAAATCCTATTTTACATTCACGTATAAAGCACATAGACATTAGGCATCATTTCTTAAGAGACAACGTTGAAAAAGAAATTATCCAAATGCGTTTTGGTAAAACTGAGGACCAAATCGCAGATATTTTTACCAAACCTTTAAGCAGAGAACGATTTGAGAAACTTAGACTTGAACTAGGTATGGTCAAGATCACTTAAATGCATTCTATAATTTCCTCGATGATTGGCTAGAAATGAATATGTGCATATGATTGGTATTATGTGTGTGTAAGCATGTTTCATGTTCATTATATGTCAAACCTAGCTCGCGTGTGGTAAAACACATATCTGCTTGACAAGATTTGGAAAAGGAATCACTAGTCTAATGATATGGCCCTTAGTATCCTTAACCAAAGGTCAAAGAGCAAAAGGGAGCAACAATTAAAACATGTTAATGAAATTTTTTTCTTAAAAATCCCTTATGAATATTTTTTCGTTGATTTTCCTTTAAATGCGATCATTAAATGCTCTGTCAGTTATAGATTTTTATCCATCCAATGTGCCGCATGATTAAGCTTTCCTTAATGAGTAATTTAAATTTAATGTTCACTTATTTTCAAATTTTAATTGACATTATCTCTTAAATACTTATATCTCCACAAAATCCTCCTCAAATATTCTCTCCCTTCATTCATGATTAACCTCCCACAAAATCAGCAAACCATCTCCCTTCTCCATATCCATAAAACCCGATACCTCTTAACCATTCAAAACCCTAACCCAACACAAAGCAACCAAATGGTGAGTACCAGAGGAACAAAGACCATGAAATTCACCAATTCTGCAGACAAGCCTTTGGATGTTGAGGAGGAATAAGCAAACCCTAGCCGAGCATTTGTGTCATTCAGCCAAAACCCCAAGAAGAAGCTGGGTCGACCGAGAAAAATGGAGAAATCAAAAATCAAGAGAGTTGATTTGAAGGAGACGAACCCTAAGACTCCATTAAAGTCAAAGGGAGTTGTGATTAGAGAGATTGAGGAAGGAAATCAACCAAGAAAGGAGAAATAGTTTGAATATGAAGGTAAAGGGAAAAAGAAAGTTGATGAATCTGAAAAATTAAAGGAAGATTTGAACGCAAGAAAGAGAAAGAGGGATGAGTTGAAAGAAAAGTTTAGAAAGGCACTTGAAGTAGAGGAGGAACTTGAACGAGCTCTTGCTACTGACCCTTTTGTTTTAGGTTCATCAAGACAAAATGTTAAATTCCTAAATAGAACCAGGGTCAGACTGAGAAAGAGGCAGATCCAGTTGCGAATGAGGAGTTGAGGGAAAAGCTAGTTGAGAGTGATGAAATGGAGACTACAGAGGAGTTGACAGGAAGTGAGGAGGATCTTGATGAGGAGGAATCTGAAGAAGAGGATCAGGGTAGCCTCAAGGAGCCAAAACAGAACCTGTTTCTTACACAGGGGGAATCTGAGTTTGAGGAAGAAAGTGAAACTGAAAGTGATCCATCTCCTCCACCTAAGAAAACTAAAAGATCTCTCTCTGCTAGCAAGAAAAAGAAAACCCTAGTCCCCAAAGAATCCTTCGCCAAAAGACAAATGGAAAAAGGTAAAATCTTTCCTTTAGCTCTACTTCAAAAGCATGGATGTGATTATTTCATTTCAAAACTGAAAAAGAAAAAAATGGACTTCTCTATTTACGAGAAGATTGGAGTTTCATCATAATGAAACAGTTCAATTCTATAAGAACTGCTCCATTGAGATATTTTTGGTGAAAAGTAGAGTGAAAGGGGTTGTGATTATCTTTGGTGAAAATGTCCTTAGAGAAATTCTTGGAATCCCTTGTGAAGGTTTTGATGACTATATTAAGAGGGAGAACTATTGGAAATCACAAGAAAATTTAGTGGGGATTTTGAAATTGATGGAGCAAATAGAGTCCATAAGACTAGCATGATTGAGGAGCATCAACAATTGCTTACCTTTGTTTAAAAATGTGTTATGCCTAGAAGAGAAAGAAGGCCCATAGCTAGCTATCTAGACTTGAATGTCATCCACTACTTGGACAAAGAAGAACCTATAAATCTGCCCTCACTCATGATTCAACAGAAGGAAAATGTCATCTCTCAAGCCACACATGCCTTACCCTATGGATTTCTTTTGACAAAGATCTTCAAGTACTTTAATGTACCCTTGGGTAAGGGTGAGCCTTCTGGATAGAAATATGAGCTTGATTTTAGGCTACACAAAAAGCTTAAGAAGCAGCCCAGGCCTTTCAAAACCACTGCAGCATCTGAAGCAGCAACTGGTTCATCAGCAACTTCCGCAGAAGTGGCGGACCTGAAAGAGTTGATCTCTCAACTGAGCCGTGACTTCAAAGAGGCTGAACAGAGGAATGAAAAATGATTCAAGACCCTTGATGACAAGCTTGATACTATCATTCCCTCATACCTTTCAGAATGACCTTTGATCAAATCCTTTTTATTTTCTTAGTTATGTCAAACACTCATTTCCATTCCTGTTCTTCCTTTCCCTTTTGAAACAATCACTGTCTATCCTAGATTTTTGCTGAATTTCGTTGGATATTACTGCTTTCCTAATGCTCTCTTATGACTATTGGTAGGATGGCCCATATCCTTAGATTTAGCATTGATATACTTTGAAGATTCTTGATTTTCAGGTACTTAAACCCCTGGTGGTGATGGGTAAGATATTGGTTGAACATGTTTTTCATGCATTGCATCACATATTTACTTGCTTTATGTGTGTATCTTTTTGATGATGCCAAAACGGGGAAGAATAGCATGTGTGATGTGAACTAACTAATACATTTAGATTCTTTGTCTATTGTTTATTTTTTCTATTGTTCTTTTGCTGACAAGGAAGAGGTGAATATCTTGTGATGAAGTCCAAGGTAATACTGATTTGCAAAGGTTCAGGTTTGTTTGTCTCTTTTAGCTTAAAAAGTCTATGCTCATTTGTGGGAAGAATAACATGTCTAATGAAAGATTAACCACTGCTGAAATTCATGTTGGAGCTGGTTCATGACTTGTTTAAGGATGCTTTGAGTAAATTGTTTCCATTTGCTTTGTTAGATATGAATCTGAGTTCATGTTGAAATCATTGCTTTGAATCATGTTGAGTTACTTGAGATTATTTATCATTTTTGCAATATGCCATGAAGTGTTTGTCATCATCAAAAAGGGGGAACTTGTTGACATTTGGTTTTGATGTATGACAAACATAATCTGTTGTAGGGGGATTTTCCCCTTGAACACGTGGGCGAAGGGTGCGAGCATGGACTGTCCGGTCTGATCCGACTAGACCCTAGCCAGTATCCGAACCCATGGTCAAACCCGATCAACCCTGGCCAAACTCGACCAAACCCATTCTAGAAGATTCTCGTTCTCGCCAGGAGCATGTGGCCACTGACGATTCGTTAATAGGAGCTCCGGATTGCTCAAACGGGCTTCCCGAAGTTGCTATCACTTTACCTAGTCAGTTTTCCAGGTCAACACTGCTCGGTCAACCCTGCCCGGTCAGTCTGCCTGATTAACCCTGCCCGATCAGTCTGCCCAATCAACCCTGCCCGATCAGTCTTCCCGGTCAATCCTGTCCGGTTGACCCCGAGAGATTCCCCACCTCGCCACGAGCATCCAAGCGCTGACCGTTAGTCAATTGGAGCTCAAACGAACCTTTCGAAGATCTAGTGACAAAACAGTAAATACCCAACTTTCCCCCCAATAAATAGGGGGTCACCCCTTTTATTTCCCATCTCTCTCTTCTCCTCTCCAGGGATGCCTAGCGGACTTCCTAGCAGATTGCCTAGCAGATCTTCCCTCCAGATCTGCCCTCCAGTCTGCCCTCCAGATCTGCTCCAGTTTGCCCTCCAGATCTGCCCTCTAGTCTGCCCTTCAACTCTACCCTTCGGTGACCCTACTAGGTTACTCTTCTTGGACGACCCTACTAGGTCACTTCGCCTCACTAATATTTCTTTCTCACATTTTCTGCATTTCCCGGTTCTCCTCGCACGTAGGAGCTACCGGTCATTTTAGACGCGTGCTGACTTAGGCATCGGAGCGATCTCTCCGGGGTCAAACCTCGGGGTACCCTCTGACCCGTTTGCTCATTCCCTCTCAGATTCTCTTTGGAGCGGATCGGAATCGCCTCCGGATCACCTCACACTCCTCCCCCGAGCCGATTGGGTCCTCTTCGTTGGTCGTAACCCGCTTCATCCCGATCGAACCGGGACTTTGGTGTTTGCCCTTGGAAGGTTCTGGACGCGGACCGCCCCTAGGATCTTCCAGGTGCAACATTTGGCGTCGTCCGTGGGAAGAAAACTAGAAGTCACGCCATGGTGATCCCAATGCGCCCAAAGAGACTTTGCGACCCTCGTTGCACCCGCTCTCCCTCTCCCGTCAATATCACTGACGATGCTGGAGACTCCCCTTATCCACAAGCCCAAACACAAAATGACCCCATCACTCAAAAAGAACTCACTCAGACGATGACCCGGATGACGGCGAGGATCATGGAAGAGATTCGGAGGAGACTGCCTTCTCCACCACCAGAAATAGCTTCAGAGTTCCCAATTCGCGCTACTCCAATCAGGATGCAGCCCCCTCCCGAGGCCCAGCCGAGATTGGCTCGATGGTGTAGCTACCACAGGAGCTCTTGCCACAACACCGAGGAGTGTCGGGTGCTTCAGAGCCAGCATACAACCAGATAATCTCCTCCTCCTCCCGCAAAAACTCATTGTGCCAGTACCAAATGGTGAAATCTTTGTTGGACACACAACCATACCAGAAGAAGATGTCGAGTGCGCAACAGACATGCTGAAAGGCTCGACAGGTGGAAATACTTTTGACAGCATGAATGTCCTCCTGAAGATAAATGCAATTCTCCCTCTTCGGCTCAGAAGAGTCGCGATAGAAGTCCAAGTCTTGAGTCCGAGGAATGAAGAACTTCAACCGCTTAGGATGAACAGGTTCGTCAGCTTTGGTAGCACACGAGCTCCCCATGAAGGGAACAGAGCCGCTACCCATTGCATGTGTCTCATCTTCTAGGTAGTATCGAGCACGAAATGCAGCCAGATGAGCATAATATGCTGGTGGAACTACGAGGTAGTCAGGACTCGCTTGCTCTCCGCATGGACAACACATATTGCTTCTCCATCAGAGTTTCTGTCCACTAAAGAGGATGAAACTGCAGACTGAAGATTCCATCGACTCGGATCGAAGCCAGATTTCATAAGGGCAAAAAAAAAACGCTCAGACCAGATAGATGACCTCCTGAAGATAGTTGTAAGCCTACTTTGACTGAGAAGAACGACAAGACATCATCCTCTACAAAGAAGTCTAGCCATCAACTGAAGCAAACAGTCATCCACCAAGGGATAGACACTAAAGGTTGTTCTCACAACACTCAAAGGTGTTCGCCGCCTTCAAGCCTTTGACCAGTAGGACTCGCTAACCCCTTTTTGTATCTTTCCTTTTCTCTTTACCTGTACATATATCTTATACATATATATTTTATTTTCTGCATTTCAATATGTACATAGTTGCTTGTGTTTCTAATAAAAATTGGGACTAACTTGATCGTCGGAGCGGTCCCTCAAGGTTAAACACCTTAGGACCCCGCTGATCAGTTTGCTACCTAGCACAGTTCCCAAAGCATGTAGGGTCAATCCATCCGCTATCAACAACATTGATATCGTGTATATGACCCATGCCATGACTCAATCGCCAAGTCTACCTCATCGGAATAACTCCAGTCCTCGGTGCCTCTTTCCTACACCTTGCTTTTTCATTCTTTTCAGTGAATGACGCAGAGACAATAACGAAGTAAGGATTTTTCCTTGTGGGGTAAAGCCAACCGGATCCATTCTTCCCCTATTAACAACGCCAGGGGGGACGGGTTTGTCTCGCAGCGAGTATAAGTCAGCTCTCGTCCATATCTCTGTCTCACTACTCTTATCAGGGTAACATGTAGTTCCACGCCAAGGATACCTTGCGCTAGTGAGTCAGGTCCACTCTATAGGGAAAAATCCTACCTCCGTCTGGTCTTCTCTAAGAAGATGACTCTCTTACTTTCTCTTTTCAGTCGTATCTGCTTCTTTGTTTTGCCTGTGGTTGTCTGTCTTGTGAGCACAGGTCTACAGGACGTCTCAAACCACCTTTTGTGATCAACGGTTGAGCAACCACTCTCACCAGATTCCGAGCCCTTATTCTATTCCCTATAGACCGAGTTTGTCTCGCCTTGTTGCCCTGTCGACGGCGGACGCCCCTCTAGGATGCATGTGGTATGAAGTCAATCCCCGTACAGAAGCTCGTAAGACGGGTCTGTCCTGTCGAGATGATTACCACCTGTGGTTTGAGATCCGTCCCGTACAGTTTTTGTGTGAGTCGGGTTGCTCCCGTTTGGATCGATAAAGTCGGGACCTTTCCCGCCGGCCATTCGGCCATTCATCACTTCTAACTTGTTGAGCGTCAAGATTGACTTTTCCGTTGAGAGTAGCAACAACTGTCACCAACGCTCCACCCTGACAATGAGCTCATCAAAGTGGAATTAAGGTGTTCATACCGCACTCAACTTTTTTCGGCTCCTCAACCGTCATCTCCGGATCCTCAGCCACCACATTCGGCTCCACAGCCGACGCTTCGGGCCGCTCAAAGCCGAGTGCTCTTGGCTTTTCATCCATCGTCGTAAGTGCCGAATTTCATCAATAACTTTCTTTTGTATTGATTACGTCTAATTTCTACAGGCTCGTAGGACGCAAGGATCTCTACCTAGCATCAACTTCTTGGCGCATGCCCAGTTTAGACAAAATCCTCAGTAAGTGCTTCTATATTGGGTAAATTCTGTCCATTCACCTCATGGACCATGTAGCGACTGAGTTTGCTCGGGTTGTCAATCCAGATCGACACCTCGACCCTTTCTTTTAGACCGAAACTGCTATCCAAAACTCAGGTTAACCGAGTGCCAGGAGACCGCTCCACCCACTTTGCATGCCAGCCTATTTAGGCAGATTGGCTCGGACTTTGCCCATGTAGTTTAGGTCAGAGCTGACTTATTTTCTAACTTCGCAGTCCGAACTACATTCACACTACAAAGTTAGGGGACTGATGATATAGGAAAAATATCTCCTAGGGACACATGGACCAAGGGTCCGAGCTTGGACCGTCCGACCTGGTCCGACTAGACCTGAGCCCAAGGCCAAACCCGACCGAACCTATCCTGGAAGATTTCCCACCTCGCCAAGAGCGCGTGGCCGCTGACCGACCAATCATTCTGCCTGATCAGTCCTGCACGACCACCCTGCCCGGACAACCCTTCTCGGCCACCCTGCCCGGACAGCTCTGCCCGGCCATCCTACTCGGCCACCTCTTCCTGACGACCTTGCCCAACCACCCTACCCGCCCACCCTGCCCGATTAGCTCTGCCCGACCATGACCCTGTCCGGTCAACCCTTACCTATAAATACCCCATCACCCCTGTTGAGTGCGTGAAAGCGTACTCTACAGGCTCCTAATTGGTGCTAAAATATATCTCTTGAGGTCCTAAGCACATGGGTTTACAGCGTATTTTATGTATTATGTGCAAAACCTGTATTTTGTATTTTATGCATTATTTTATGTGTTTTTACAGGTTTCCATGAAGTCGGGGACATTAATGGACCAAGGATCCACATATTGCATGCTGCCATGCAAGCCCGAGGACTCGTAACGCGTCCGGACCACGCGCAAGTCTGCAGCCAAGCCCAGTCCAGATTTAAGCTTGACACGACCATGTCATGTCTGACACGGCCATGTCGGGCCTCTGCACAACGACTTTAAAATCGCACAGCCTGTAGACGTTTTGATCCTCTTCGATTCTTCGACCTAGCGATTGTCGCACGACGATTTGGAGATCTTGAAGGCGACAGACCCCGGGAGCAAGACGTAGAGACGACGACGACCATCCATTCACACTCGACGGGATAAATATACTGACGAGACGCTTATCAATCGGATCTACGCATACGATATTTTATTTTGGCATGATTTCTTAAAGTTGTATTTTTTTATGTCGCTGATCTAATTTGTATCCGGACGACAGATTGATGGTTTGCTAGTTGTAGGGTTTCGATTTGATGCAAAACTTTAACCTGAATTGATTATCTTTCGTTGATTGATGATTAATTATTTTTCGTTGATTGATCTGTTTTTGCCATCCGTGACAAACGGCTAGATTAATTTGTTTGTGATAACTAAATGCTTAATCGAACCAAATGGACAGCTGATGTAGCTATGAAATGGCTACATTACCTTACCTTTTACATATGCTAAGTCCTCTGTTTTACCTTGTTATTGTATGATCTATGCCTCTTTTCTTGCCTTTCTCAGGTTTCATATCATTTGAGGAAATGAAGGCTAGTTGACGCCATCTTTGGAGCAAAGGGTTAAAAAGCGGCTAAGTTAGGACCATGGCGCCATCACTGTTCCAGAAGATTGAACCTGGCACCACCATGTCTAAAGTTCTTCAAGTAACCTTCTAGGATGGCCCAGAAAAGATGAGACCCAGAGGACTCACGAGTCTCTCAAACCATACAACCGTCGCCATGGCACTGACTAGCTCTAATGAGCTACGGCATTAGAAGATGAATCCGTGGCGATGACTTCACTTAACTTCAAATTCAGATGTTCAACACTGACGGCCCCAATGCCTATGGCACTCATTCAACATGTCATATCGTTCTGTGGGGTCATAAGCTCCATACAATGAAGGAGATTTTCTGGAGGAATCCTTGCCGCCACGGAGCTGACTGTTTTACCAAGCCGTGGCGTTGTCCTGTCC
>JAOWBR010170563.1:0-11428 GCA_028571145.1 Dionaea muscipula
ATTGTTCCAGGTTTAATCTCATATTGAGCTGCGTTTATAGCTGGCAGCTCAATGCATGAGGGGACCTCAAAAGCATTCGGGACAAACCGTGCTTGTAGTGCAGGAAGCACTGCCTCATTATTTCCCCCAACAACATTTACTTCAATGTTAGCCATGTTTGTTCTATCAATTCGTTTGGTTCTACGTCACCCTAAGTTCTGATTATGATCAAAAAGTTCTGGTTTTAGGAATCGGCGACCAAGCATGCAAAGTCCACTCTAGTCCAAAGCAGCAATAACACGAAAAATAAAATACAGAAACAAATAAATACAGGAGACAACAGGCAACAAACTGAGAACTGAAAATAAAGTTATTAACAGTAGACAGTGAGCAGCCAGCAACAACACAAATAACAAAAATTATGTACAAATAAACTAAAACAAAAATAAATCACACCTAAATAAAATAAACACCGTCCCCGGCAACGGCGTCAAAATTTAACCGTTGTCGTTGTGCGGCCAAATTAATTAATAATTAATTTGTCCGTGTACGGGCTAGTAGGATAGGAGCGAGCACAGGTATCGTATCCTCAGAGACGGTCGTTTAATTACTAAGGTTCAATAAATTCTTGCTTTAATTTATGTGGGTTGAAAAAAGGATGATTTTTAAGTTTCAACTATGATTCTAATTAAAATAAAATATAATAAATAAATAAATAAATAAAAGCGTGCACGGAGTATGACTATCAATGGAGAACGGTCTAAGGCCCTGATTTCACACTGTACCTAATTTTATCATTTAACTGTCATCTAAGTTTATCCAATTTTCTGTCAAATAAATATTCGGTTACCCCCTATCGCGGCATAGACTATCCAGCTAGTCTAGCGGGCATAGCCTATCTCAGGAGTTCAAAAGCACCTATGAAGCCCTAATTTCTACTGCATGCATACAAATCACTCAACCAAGAGACTCAAACAGACAGTAAAAAATTATAGAAAATAATTCGCCCAAACTGACAGGCTTGAAAATGATAACAATTAGCACAGGTTTACATCAGGACCCTAAACTAAAGGATTTAGCCACACATAATTTTCGACACCTCTATACAATCAATGACAAACATAGGCGAAAAGATAATGATAATACGAATTTGCCTCAAATACCGAGATGACGAATCTTGTTTTGGAGTGATGTTGGCCACAGTAGTGTAGATGTCGGTGTGATCGTCGGCAGCACAGCAGCAGCAGGGACGAGCGGCAGCACGGCGGCAGTGAGTATGAAGACCCCAGGCTACCGTTCGGAATGGCCCTCTGATCTCCGCCTCGGTCTCCCAAACGTCGCCCTCAGAATCGCCCCTCGAAAGCTCTCTCTGAAAGTCTCTGTCAAAAGTGGAAGAAACCCCCTTCTGTCGTAGAGCCAGTATTTAAAAACACCCTCTAAGCCTCGTTACGGGCGTAATACTGGCATTACGGTCGTAATGAGGAACAGCACCACGCCCGTGGTTAGCCCTTACAGCCGTGGTAAACTCGTGCATTACGCTCGTGGTTGCCTATTACGGTCATGATGCTGGAGCTCATTACGCTAGTAATATATCAATACGGCCGTAATGAGGCCTGCTGCGTAAGAATCATCTTTCGGCTCATTTACGCTTCATTTTCCCGTGCCGGCCGGGGCTAAGTCCATACGAGCATCGGTTGACTTCCCGTATATCCTAAAACCTGCAAATAAGCATGAAAACACGGGTAAACCAGAATAATAATAAAAGTGCATGCTAAAGAAAATATCCTGTCAACTGAGCATTTTAATATTACACGCATGTAAAATAAACCAAAATTAGAGACATGTAGAGTGCACTTTCGCACACTCATCAGTGGTACCGGTTATGTGATCTGTGTGCGTATATGAGACGTACTTGTTATAGTGATATGAGGCATGTTATGTGGAGTCATGTGGCATGTTATATGATCTTGATTCTATCTCCCATGCTTCTCTTCGATCACTTGGATATTATGTTGTATGTGACGGCATGTTTCTTGTTTGGTTTATATGATTGCTATTCATATATCTTTGGAGTCCGTCACACCGTCTATTGATCTTCTCCCATGAGTAGTTCTCGTACCCGTGGGATGTGGTCCTTCCTATTATCTCCAACTATCTCCGCGCCGCGGATTAAGATAGTTGGAATGGTTATACACGTTTGACTTGGGCCACTACCACAAACTCATGGGAGTCTCCTGTTGCATTTACATTTACTAGTGTCAAATTATATCTTCTGGTCTGACCCTGTGTACAACCCGAGTAAATGTTGTGCAGGTGACGAGGGATCGTGAGCGTAGGATGGATGCTGCGGGAGACGGACAGAGGCCTCTTAGGACCTATTTTGTGTCTGGATTTCTTGCCATGTTTTTGGGTTGGTTTTTGGTTGACACATTGTGAGGGCTACCTTTTTTATGTAGCCCATTTTGGTATAGGTGGATGACTGTATATGAGCTATTTGACTCTTTAGTCTCATTTTAGCTTCCGCATGTTTTACCTCTTGTTTGATGATGAGGTTGTGAGACTTCGAGTGGTTGATTGATGCATCACCCATGATTTAGCTCTTTGTTTCCATCTAGTGTTTGCCATCGGTTTAGTTTAGGCTTGTGCGGCTCGTGGATCACCTCCACGGGTTGTACGCTGGTCCACCCGGGGTGGGGTGTGACACATCTTCTGCCGGATCCTCCACCCGAACGAATGGCTCAACATCATGGTCGGTGACGGAAGAGGGATGAGGGAGAAGAGACAAGGAAGAACTCGCCCCCTCGCTTAAGGGTGCATAAGCAGGCCGACTGGGACGTGTTTGGAGGGGTGAGGATTCAGAGGAGGAGGAGGACTCGTCAAATTCATCTTCGGATCCTGAATCATCAGAATCATCATTAAAGTTGTCATCGAATTCGTCAGAGGAGGATAGATCATTTTGGCTTGGAGCTGGTTGAGGAGGAGGTTCGGGAGAGCATTGGAGGGATGGAGAGGAAAAATCAACAGGTGCGATGGCTAAGCCCGCTTCGACTAACAGATCAGGAACATTCAAATATGCTACATTCCATTGATCTCCCACCCTGATCCTTACTTTAAGGACATCACTTAGTTCAATCTCAATATCGAACTAATCAACCTCAACATGATCACGTGGCTTCCTCCACTCGGGATTATCTTGAATCCTTGGGCCATAAACCCAGCACCATCGTTGGCGATACCGGTTCACCTTAGAAGATAACCCTTGTAAAAGAACCCTCCTTGGCATTGAAGTAAGAGCATGAAGCCCGCAGTCGGTATCGCCAGTCAACTTCTTGATCGTAAAGAACGTACAGAAGACACGGGTGTTAGGTGCAAAACCTAGCTATTTGCACAGAACCCCAAAGGCAGACATTAACGCCCAGGAGTTCAGCGTTAGCTGCGAAGGACTGATTCCGTAGATATCAGCGATGTCCCAATAGTACTCACAGAGTGGAAAACGCAGACCAAGAGTCAGACTGTCTGCGTATATCGCCAAGGCTCCTTCATTCACTCCAAACGGACGATCTGACGAGTTAGGAGACATGAATTCGAAGCCATAGCAACAAAAACGATCTAGGAGCAGTGCTAAATCATTGGCACTCATAATCGACCTATGATTAGCCCCTATAGAGTATGGATGGTTAGGAGGAGGAGTTTCAACATCGTGAATAGGACGGGTGTGTCGCCTCATCGTTTCTGTACGACGGGCACCAGGAGCTGCATTAGATGAGGAAGAAATGTCGGAAGTGGGATCGGATGTGGTTCCAGGAGGCGCAAGGACTACGATAGCTAGTGAGGCGGCATCTGGAAGGTCATCATAGGTGCTAGGGTCGAAAGGAGATGAAGCGGTCGACATTTGGAACCAATTTAGAAAAAAACAGAAAATTCTGAAGAAAAAAAAAACACACACTTTGCCCGGTCAACTCTGCCCGGTCGCTAGGGATACCTGATCTGCTAACTTTCTGCTTGGTAAGAACTTGGGGAGCGAAGAAGACTTCTGCCCGGAGGTCTGCCCGACGTTCTGCTCGTTGATCTGCCCGAAAGTCTACTCGGCACTACCGAGGAAGGAATGAAGAACTCCTTGCCCACTGGGGTATTTATAAACGAAGCCCCTGACCCTGCCCAGTCAGGTCCACGAGGAGTGTCTGCTAGGAAGATTTGCCCGGCTCCATCCTCCATGTCTACCCGGAAGATCTGCTCGGAAGATTTACCCGGCTCCATCCTCCGTGTCTGCCCGGAAGATCAGCCCGAAAGACCTGCTCGGATCCACCCTCCTGCTTCTGCCCGGTCATGTGTTCGGCTCACTAGTGGAACACGTTTCAATGGTAGGCATCACTTTGGGAGAGTATCTTGCCCACTCGGTTTTCTTCTAACTTCACAATCTGAACTCTGTTCGCACTCCGAAGTTGCGGGACTGATGATGTAGGGATATTTTTTCCTCGACACATGGATAAGGGGACCGAACCAGACCAGAGTCTGTAAGACGGATTTTTATTTTCCTAAACCCTACCCGGAGATCTGCCCGGCTCCACCATGCCCGGAGATCTGCCCGGCTCTACCCTGCCCGGAGATCTGCCCGGCCCCACCTACCCGGACGTCTACTCGGAGCCATCTGCCCGGACGTCTACTCGGAGCCATCTGCTCGGACGTCTGCCCGGCATGCTCTGCTCGGCTACCCTCGTCGGTCATCAGCATTGTTCAGGGGTATTTTGGTAATTTTACAGCTTTCCAACTTCTATAAATACCACCTCACCCAACCTACCAAGGTACACTCTCTCTCTTGCATTAAATACTTTCTCTTTCATCCTAGCAGATTATTCGGAGCCCTGCCCGGACTGACCTGCCTGGTACTTCTGCCCGGCACTGTCTGCCCGGTAAACTTGCCTGGTCCACCTGCCAGGAAGCTTTCCCACTTCTCTTTCACTTGCTGACTTAGGCATCGGAGCAGTTTTCCCGAGCTCACACCTCGGGGTTCCCTCTGACGGGTTTGTTCGTCCATTTCATTTCTTTGAAGCCTTCTTTTTTTAGAGATTTACACTCCTCTCTCGAGCCAGCCGGATCTTTTTATGACCGCACTTGTTGGACCCGGCTATGGAGTTGATACTTATGCTATGATTATTTTTCTCGATGCACTTGCATGGGTTTGTGGTATGTCGGTTAAGGCTTGGATGCACACACACGCGTTCCGTGGTTGTTCTTGTCTTACTAGTTATGGATATTCATCTTCTGTTTGAGGTTTATGACTTGTTAAACTGGAATGTGTAGGGATAGTTTCACTGCATAGTTATTCTTTCTTTTCGTGTAAGCTTGCTAGTGACTAACAAGGTTCAAGTTGGGAGGTGTGACAAGTGCGTGAAAGCGTACTCTACACGCTCCTAACCGGTGCTAAATTATATCTCTTGAGGTCCTAAGTGCATGAGCCTACTGCATATTTTATGTATTGTGTGCAAAACCTATTTTATGATTTTTATGCGTTATTTTATGTGTTTTACAGGTTGACCACGAGCTGGGATGCTAATGGAATGGAAATCCACGTTTTTCAAGTGTACTAGTCAGCCCACGAAGTTGCCAGCAGGTTTGGACGTGCAAGACAGCCGAGAATTGCAGCCCAGTCCAATATTTAGCATGACACGACCGTGTCAGGGCTGACACGGCCGTGTCAATGCCCTTTATCAGTTTTATAAAAGTTGCAATCTGCAGCGTTGGAAGGCGCCTCCTTTTTTCGACCCTACACGCTGTAGTAGGCTATTTTGGAGATCCGAAGGCGGCGAAAAACCATGGGAGCGAGACGCAGTGATGACGACGACCATCCACGAGCACCCTGCGGGACAAATATATCGATGAGATGAGTTTCATCCAGATCTGTTTAATTCGCTATCCACTTTTAGGCTTGACTAGTAAAGTTTTGATTTTTAATGTATGCCGCTTGTGCTGATCTATTGACGGATGTCAGATTGATGGTTTGCTAGTCATAGGGTTTCGATTTGATGCAAAACTGTAACCTGTTGAACTATTTTTCGTTGATTGATTGGTTTTTACCGTCCATGACAAACGGCTAGTTTAATTTTCATGTTAATGAATTTTAATCGAACTAAACGAATAACCAACAGTCGAATCCCTAATTAAACTGCATTTGAAACGGGATTGAATTGAACGCTTAAACCCTAAACCCGAGCGTAACCTACACAGGTTTGCAATGTCTACTCTGTGGATTTTACGAAGAACACGGCCGTGTCATCACTGGCACGGCCGTGTCATTACTTGAAGGCCACGACCGTGACTACTGACCAGTCATGGTCGTGTTGTGCTCCATGTGTACGTGTGTTTGCTACTTCGTTGTGGTCGAGTCGCTGCCTCGCGCAGCGACATTTATCTTTTATTTCCTTCATTTTATTTATTGTTCTAGGTTTAATTAAATCCCAACTCATTCTGTCTTTTCTCTAGGATAAAATTAATTCAACCTAAAGTGATTACAACTGTCCCTGTGGATCGACACTCGATTCAACCACTATCTGCTGGTAGTAGGGAAGCTGTTTAACTTTAATTTAAAATTGGCCGCCTGATGACGCGGATGATCAACCAATGTATCAATGTCAGGGAGCAGATAACTGTCTTTCGGATAGGAATTGTTAAGGTCTGTAAAGTTAATGCACATTCTCCAACTCCCGTTTGGTTTCTTTACCAATACTAGATTGGCTAGCCACTATGGGTAGTGCACTTCCTTAATGATTCCTGCTGTTAAGAGCTTCTGCACCTCCTTCTGCACTGCCTCGTTCCTTTCTGGACCATGTGTCCTACGTATCTACTTGACAGGTCAAATGGTGGGGTCAATGCTTAGGGCATGTTCGATCACGTCTCTATCCACCCTTATCATCTCTTCTGGTGATAGAGCAAACACATCACAGCTACCTCTCAGAAAATCCACCAGTTGTTGTCGGGAATCCGATTATAACATGGTTCCAATCTGCACTACGGATCGGGAATCTCCTTCTATCAAAAAGACCTCCTCTAAAGGTTTCATTTGTTGGGCCCTCTTCAGCCCTCTATGTAGTAGACACCTCCCAGAGTCTCTTCCTCGCCATCAAAGAGTATGTCAGTCTTCATCTTACTGTCTAGGGAAATTAGATAGCATTTCTAAGCAGCTTCCTGATCTCCAAACATCTTGCTAACTTTTTCTCTTACCGGGAACTTAAGCATCAAATGATAAGGAGAAATAGTTGTTTTCATTCTAATCTGTGTGGGACGACCAAGGATGACATTGTAAGCTAAGGGGAGATCCACCACGAGCCACTTCATATCTAGAGTGTTCCACACCTCTGTGTCTCCCACAGTCAAGGGAAGAATGATTTCCCCCATTGCCCTTATTGAGTGTCCCGTGAATCCTAAGAGCGGAGTCAAGATCGGGGAGAGTACATCTTGTCTCAGGCCAAGTGTTGTCATCAATCGCTTGTAGGTGTTGAAGTAAAGGATGTCCGCTGAACTGCCATTGTCAACCAGAATCTTTCGATTTTGTGCATGTCTGATCATGGCGGTCACCAGGATTGCATCTTGATTAGGATACTTCACCTCAGCCTCAGCCTCTTTAGTGAAAACCAAAGGCACATCCTGTAAGTCAATGACTTCCCTGGAACTGCTGGCAATGGAGTCCACTCGCTCTCCTCGAGCATACCTTTTCCTACCTCTGTTGTTATCTCTGTCACTTGAAGTGCCGCCATGGATGACATTGATCACCACCGCCCCCTTGTCACCAATCCTAGGTCAGCCTCTTACTGCTGGGATGAAGGCTCTTGCTACGATCCCTCTTGGCTTGTGAAGGCGGCTTGCAGTTGTCCATGGGAGGTCGTTGGAATTGTTGATTCTCTTGATGATTCTTAGCGTCCTTCCGGTTCTTGAGTACTCGGCACTCTTCTGTCCTATGACTGAGGAACTTGTGGTATGAGCACCAACAAGCCGGTCATGTTTGTGTCTCTGGGGTGGTAATGTCTAAACCGGTGCCACAGTACGGAGAAGCTGGGGGTTCTGAGGAACAGAGACTCTGGTCTCATTCCCTACCCATGGTGGAATGTCTTTCCTTGGGGCGTCAAATCTCAGAGGTCGGAAATCATATTTGAAAGACTTCTTCTCCCAGCGGTTGTACCTCTCCGGGCCCTCACTCTTTATCTCCTTCTTCGATTCCGTACTGCCTAAGGCCATGGAATCAAATGTTGTCCGAACTCTGTTCTGATCCTTGAGCATCATGTAGTTATGGGCTCTGTTCCGGTCCTTAGGGGTGGTAATGTCTAAACTGGTACCATAGTCCGGAGAGGCTGGGGGTTCTGAGGAACAGAGACGTTTGTCTCCTTCCCTACCCATGGTGGAATGTCTTTCCTCGGGGCGTCGAATCTTCGAGGTCTGAAGTCAAATCTGAAAGACTTCTTCTCCCGGCGGTTGTACCTCTCCGGGCCCTCACTCTTTATCTCCTTCTTCGACTCCTTACTGCCTGAGGCCATGGAATCAAATGTTACCCGAGCTCTGTTCTAGTCCTTGAGCATCATGTAGTTACAAGCTCTCTGCAGCAACTCTCTAAAATTTCTGGGCTATCGGAGGATTAGATCATCCAACAAAGCACCAAGACACAATTCCGTCAGAATGGCGACCACTACCACCTCCCCACTGGGTCCAAGGGTCTAGATGTATGCCCTGTTGAAACGAGACATAAAGTCCCTCAATGGTTCATCGGGTCACTGCTTGATGGCAAAGAGATTGGGGCGGCCCGAGTGAAGGTGCTAGAACTGGCGAACTATCCCATGAAGGCTTCCCTTAGCTGGGAGAATCGTGAGTTCGATCGCAGGAACAAAGCGGCATACCACTGCCTGGCGGCTCCCTTGAATATGGCAAGGAAGGCCCTGCATATGATGGCATCATCGACATTGAACAGCTGCATCCGAATCTCGAAGTTGCTCACGTGATCCACGTGATCTATGGAACCATCATACTGGTCATATTGGGGAAATCTGAGGCCTGGAGGGAAGGGGACATCATGAACCTCCCGTGTGAAGGGCCTGAGGAAGAACAAAGTGGCACGGTCGCTGCCTGTTGCCTCGCCAATTGCTCCATGGCGCTATAGAACTGTGCTTCCAACTCCTTATCAAAATCTTCTGCCAGAGAGAACTGCTGATCTCTTCAACAATGTTGGGTGTTGGGCTGCCCATGTTGATGAGGGATAGGCCGAGCTTCAGTTTGAGACTGATCGGGGGCCGACCTGATCTGTATAAACTTGCCCCTCTCCTCTCTCGTCGTAGGGTGGCTTCCGAGAGCAGTAGAGGCTTGTTCATCAACAGTTGCAGGCAAAGGCATCTGCAGAGGAAATCTTCTCTGGATCTCCGTCATGAGACTATCCATCATCCCACTCATCATTTGGGTGATCTCCACTTGTGTAACAGGGTTATTTTATGTTTAGGCTTATGGACGAAGGGTTGACTCTTCCGCATCATTGGCGCAGGCAGCGGGAGGGGGAGGTGGATCGTTCAGAGGGAGATTCTTCGAACGAGTCATTGGAATCACCTTGGTGTGACTTCTTGTTGTAGTTTCCCACGGACAACGCCAAATGATATTCCTGGGAAAATCCCAAGGGTAATCACCAAAGTCCCGAGAGCCGGGTCTGAGAGGTCCAGTGGAGAAAGGATCTGGTCGACTTGAGAGAGGAGTGTAAAATGCTAAAAAAGGTAACTCCAATGACCTGAAACAGACGAATAAACTCGTCAGAGGGTACCTCGAGGTGTAAGCTCGGGGAAACCGCTCCAATGCATAAGTAAATAGGTGAAAAATAAGATGAAACTCCCTAGTTCACGCTGGCCAAGCAGGAAGGGCCGAGCAGGCAGGGCCGGACAAGGGAGGCCGAACAGGCGGAGCCGGGCAAGAGTAAGCTAGGAAGAGGGAGAGAACAATAAATTAGAGAGAAAGAGAGAGTGCATGCACCTTAGTTGTTGATAGTGAAGGGGTATTTATAGGGGTCGAGATGATGGTGAAGTTACTCAAATACCCCTGACTTGACCGGCCAGGCCAGGCCGAGCAGGCCGGGCCGGGCACGCGGGGCCAAGTAGGCTAGCCCGAGCAGGCATCCTCCCTAGGAAAATACCTTATGGCTCGGGTCGGACTCCTTGTTCATTTGTGCGGGGAAAATACTCGTATATCACCTTAGTATCTAAAAGGTTGTCTGTTTTGATACGGGTACCTATTATGGAACCAATCCTACTAATCATCTCTTTATACTAGAGCTCACAAGGGAGTCCTTCAAGAACTATCCAAATTGGTAGTGTAGTGATTTCTTCATTATTGAATTTGAAAAGAAGGGGTCTTCTCTTCAGGAGAAGTCTGTTCCCATCAAGATAGGGGCCTCCATGTAAGACATTCAACATGCTCTCCTCATTTTCAAACTTAAAAACAATCCAACCACTTCTGTGATACACAATAAAAGTAGGAATTTTCCACGAATTCACTATCTTATTCAGAGAGTCTTTCCTAGGAAATCTTCCGTGAAAATATCCAACAAGCTAATGAGGCACTTGCTCAAACATTTGTTGTGCTTCATCTGTAGACAGATCAAGGATTCCATCTTCAAAATTTTCCAGGTTAACCAAATGCAGCATCTTACCATTTGAGGGATTCTAATTGTCTGTAAAGAGCTTATTCTCCTACTTGGCTTCACTTCACCTCTAGCTTGTTCTTCATAAGAGTGCAACAAAGGATGGAGCTAGGGGGGACAAGTTGGGGCAATCGCCCCTGAGATAACCCATTCTGGTTTTAAGCTCATTTGGGTTATTTCATTTAACTCGTTGGGTTTATAATTGGTTTGGGTTATTCTTTTCTCAAGTTTTCCATACTAGCGCGATTGGTTATGAAAGCGGTTTGAGATTCGCCATACATCCTAGAGGTCGCAGGTTCAAACCCACCGACTAGCATTTTTAATTCCCTTGCCTTTCCTTTTAATTGAGTTAGGTAATTAGAGATTACTAAATTACCCTTCTTCGATTAAGGATTTGATTAGGTGATTGAAACTGTAACTCCTCCCGATTGTTTTCTCCTCTTTCCTTTTCTCTTCTCTTCTTCTTCATCTCCCTCACGCCACTTCTCTTTCTCTTCCCTCTCTTTTGGTCGGTCATAGCAGCAGGTGGAGGAGGCGATCATCGCCTCGGGTTGACGAGCGGGGGCACGTTCATCTCATCCTTGAGTCACGGTGAGAATCATCCCTGTTTTCCCTTTTTTCCCTTGATAGTGATTTTCCATTCGGACGAATCTTGAGGGATTTGTGTTTGCGGTTGTTGATGGTCGTCATTGGATTAGGGGGTTGATTTAGCGCGTGCTCGGATTGACCGTGGGTTGCTCGCGTCGTTTTCGGATTCGAGGTGAGGGTTTTTGTTTTTGATTCGATTTG
>JAOWBR010170585.1:0-10723 GCA_028571145.1 Dionaea muscipula
ATTGGTTATTCTTCATAGCATGACTTAATACTCTTTTAACTCTATGTACACCCCCAATTGAACGGTTTTGCATGTTAGTGATTGAGAGCTAGGAGGATGCGGCAGGCAGACGGACTCGCGACCTCTTAGGATAGGATCTGATGTTGTTGGCATTTCATTTAGTAGAATTTGATTAAGTTGTTGGTATCTTTCCGCATGTTTGACGCTTAGAGAATTCTGTTTACCATTCAGTTTTGGTTAGTCATGAGACCGTTTGATTTCACCCTAGTTTCACTTTGATGATTAATGGTAGACTTTTCTCATGATTTTGGTCCAGTTTTAGACCCCTGTTCCATGATTTGTTTAGTAGTTTGTTTTGGACCATTGGGTTGTAGGCTTGTGCGGGTCGTGGTGGGGGTCCACGGGTCGTACGCCGGTCCACCCGGGGTGAAGTGTGGCACTTGGCATCGACATCATCATCTGCTTCGACATCCCATTCAAGTAGAAGGTCCAAAGGTTCCCTCTCCGTTGATGTTCTCTTTGGGAGGTACTGAACTGTGAAAGGCATCTCATCTGAGAATTCGAAACGAACAGACTTTATTGGGTCCAACACGTTAAGAACTTCCACCTTACCAGCTTTTCCTATTGCCGCCTCTGCTTGCCGTTTCGGGATTTTGAATCCGAAGTCATACCAATCGAAGCATATCAGTCCGATGGCATCATCATATTAATCGGTCTTCAAATATTTCTCAGCATCCTCAGCATCCTCCACATGAGCCGCAAGTGATTTCTTTAATTCTTGGTGACGGTTGAGGTTGTGCCTGATTAAGGCTTTCAGCTCTATCTCCTGGACGAGATGCCCTTGGAACTGCTGTTGATGTTTGGCATCCTCGGCCTTAAGGATCTCAATCTCCTTTTCTTTGATGGCAAGGGCCTCTTTATCCTTCCTCTTGGATTACTCGTCCTCCTTGCTTTCCTGCTCCAACACATGATTTTTCTTCTTCAACTACTTTATGTCATCAAGGAGTGAGGCAATCTCAGCGTCCTTCGCCTTCAGAGCAGTGGCGGCAGCTTCAGCCTTGCTTTTGAACTCAACAGCTGCATTTTGTGCTTTGACATGGTTTTGCCACATGGCGGCTAGCTGATTCCTGGCCAACTGTGCCTCATCTTGGGCCTTCTTTTCCTTCTCCTCAGCTGCTATAGCCCTCTGAAAGGTGTTCTCCAATGTTTGCTCCAATGAAGACTTCAGGGTGTTGGAGGCGGAGATAAAGCCTTACAGTTTTCTTTCTTTTTCTTCTTGCCGCCTCACGGACTCGCTCCAAAAAATATTGCACTGCAACACAAGAATTAACTTTTGAGTAAATTTGTATCTACTAAACTACTGATATAAGAATATTCAAGAGGGTATACCTGGATTGCTACTTCAGTCATCAACTGATTGAGGCTGACATCATCAAGATTATTGCAGACACTCTTAACCTTTGCCGTCATGGTGCCCCTGGTCCACCCATGCCTCATCGCCTCCTTAGCTAGCTTGTCAGCACCAGTAAGGAGCACGCTGTGATGTGGCATGATTGTCCATTTTGCTGTTGCGAACCCTTGAGGTTAGGGTGTAGTTAATGACAGTGTTGATGGGTCAATTGGTAGTACAGAGGCAGTAATTGAAGGGATGGCGGCAGTTTCCCGTGTCCTGACTTCCCGTCTCCTATCTTCTTCCCTTTGCCCCTTGATTGCCTTCCAGCTTCAATTTGTTCTTGGGCCACCACATCAGGTACTAGCTGCGGGGCGACAGTCAGATTAGCCTCAGGCTCCATAGCCACTTCTTCTCCCTTCTCCGCCACCACTGGTTCCATCCCCATGGTGGCAGCAGCCTTCCCCTCAGAGGCCATCGCTGCTGTATCCCCATTGATAAACTTTCTCTGCTTTTTCTTCGGTGGCGGCACCTCATCCTTGGCGACCAGCTCCTTGGCCTCATCATTTGTAACTTCAAGTTTGTCCAAAGCAGTTAAATATGTTTGCAAGTTTTCATCATCATCTGACAGAGGAACGTCAGGGAATTTGAGCTCACCTCCTTTCTATACCACTTCTTCTGCTACTTTACTGGTGGCGTCATCAGTGGGTACTTCATGCTCTCGCCCCACAGTGAGGTTAACAATTTCATCATCACCACCAGTTATCGCCTCTGTGGTCTGTGTAGGCGCTCCCTTTCTCTTGACTAGGGCTGTTGATTCAGTACTCTTATCGTCGCCCCCGCTGTCAACATTAGGCGATGGCGCCGGATTCGTCTTCTGTGACCTCAGGATCCTGCCCTTGGGGGAGGTTGGCCTAATTGGAGGCTGCTCCTCTGCTGAAGACGTCGCCACCTCCTCCGTTTGCAATGGTTTTGGACCCAGGCTCTGCGATGGCGTCACCTCAGAAGATGTGGCACTAGCATCACCAAGAACTTCAGCAGCTACATTTTTGGTAGTGAGGCCATATAGGCCTTGCACCTTCTTAAAGATTCTTGGCATGCCTGCATCACAAAGCAACATAGGATCATCAACACACACATTCAAGTTCAACTGAAGAGGTAAAGATAACAAAACATGATATGATCCTACGAGGGTGAGTTCTGGTAGCAATCCCATATTGCTCCAAGTTTTCCAACTGCACCACTATTTCCCATGAAGGAAGAGACTTCTTTCCTTCATTGACAAACATATCCCGCAGCGCCCTCTCTTCATCTGTGCAGTATGATCTGATTTGCATGGAGGGTTCCATACTGATCTCCTGCTGCCTCGTATGTACACGCCATGCTTGGGAGGATACGATAACAAATTTTACCTTCCAATGATGCACATTACTTCTCGGGTTTACAATTCTATACTTTACCATTTTCTTTCTCCTCACCTTCAAATATAATGCATAATAATCAGTGTCAAGGAAAGTGTTCTGGTTTTTCACAGGTGCAAGCCCAAACTTCTAGTACTAAACTTGTAATGATGGTGCCACTCCTAATTGCCCACACCTAATGATACATGCCACTATTTGGGTATATGTGTTTGGGGTTAACTATCCACGCACTAGGTTGTGTAAATTTTGAATACTCTGGATGAACGGATGCAGGGGTAATCTCAGCTCCCCTCTCAATGACTCAAAGTGAATGGCAACTGTGTTGGCCATGTCATAATCCAGTACGGTGTCGTTCGGCCTTGGTAGAATATACTGATACGTAGCGGGTAGAGGGAAAGCCTCTTTGAAATCATCCACGTCTGTGGCGGTCTGCACTAATGCTGCCTCTTGAATCATCACCGCAGACGCGTCAATCACCTTCGCCCGAGTGGCGTTTTGCACCCTCTCCATCACTGCTACGTAAGTATGGGTTAAAGATTCAATTTTTATTTTGCCCTAACCCTCGGTTTTCATTCTCAGGTTCATACAATGAAATTGAAGCAGAGAGATTACAAATCGGGGAGGTTTTTACCTGAATCTTGTCGAAATCGCTGAAGATGGTAGACACTTGTTCTGAATTGCCTTTGAAATCGACTGGGAAATCGCCTCTACTCTTGATTTAGGGTTTTGGAAAATTTTTTGTTCACGCAAGAAGATGAAAAGCCCGACCTCGGGTTTTATATCTTTGAGTTGATGGGACATTTTAATTGAGCGGGAAAGGCTTTGGAAGCCCAACGGACTTCGGGTCCACTTCATTAAATTCAGGTTCATTCTTTCCAACAATGAGTTTTATTTAAATAGACGTCGAGGCGACGTCATTTTAAGTTGGTTGGGGGGGGGGGGAGCCTGACGCCATGGCATATTTTGGCACTTGATGCCATTATACAAATGTTGACGCCATGGTTTGTTTTTCATTGATTTTTATGTTCCCAGTCTTCCTGTGATGTTTCTTTCCTCGATTTCCCTGTTTTTAGCATTTTGGTTTTCATTTTCATTTTGCCTGATTTTGTTTCTAGCTATTTAGTCTCATATTTTCGTGATTATTTTGCATTCCATCTATTTGCATTTGTTCTTCTCTTTAGTTGTAAATACACCAGTCACACTTACGACCACGCCCAGGCAATGATATCGAGGGTGGTACACTTCACATTCGTCATGAAAGGTTAGTCCTATTAACCATGTGAGGATCGGACCCTTCAAAATTTTTGGTAGAGTGCAAATTCTTCATCTTCCTTACAAAAATTGTAGTTCATCTCGAGTCTCTGCTTTCTTTATATATGATCTCATGTTTTATTCCTGTTAAATGTGAGAACTTATCTAAAGCATTATTTAAGCATTGTACTTTACTTTTGATTACATCATGGAAATGATACAAGGCATTTCTTTTGAATCTTGAACCTCTACCGTCTTTCTCAAACACATTGTCCATCTAGACCCTACTTGAGCCTGATTGGAGTATATATTTCCTTGTTTTAGCCACAAAATATACCAATACTCAAGTTGGGGGGAATTGAAGTTGCTGAAGGAGGTAGAAGTTACTCATGGCGTTGACAAGAAAAACCCTGCCAAGGCTGTAGAAAAGACCCTAGAGCCCTGAAAAATTGAAAAAAAGTGAGGACCGTACAAGGGGTAAAAGCAAAAGTCCCCATCAATTTGAAAAATAAAGGGTTCTGCTCAAAGAAAGAAATGACAAAAAGATGCGAACTCTAGGAGTGCATCGAAGTTTCAAAAGATGGTGGACAAATTCCAAGTTAGAGGTACTCTTATCTTCGCCACAGTATAAGAAGTCTCGCAGGAACTGTCGCCATGGGATTAATTGAAGTTATAGGAAGGGAGTGATTTGTTTTTTTATGATTACTACTCAGTCTAATGTGCCTGAGTTATAATGATACATCTGAACCTAGCCTAAAGCACATCACTACTCGTATAATACGGGCTTTCAAAGTCCTACTGTTCCTTGGCATAGTCATTGGTTTTGTATGAATGCTATTGCTTGTTCTCATTCTTTAAATTCCTATCTATGAGATTATACACTTTAAATGAGCGTTTTTGATAGATTGATGAGGTATGCGGAATGTTACTTGATTCCTTACATAACTCTCGCCGCATACCAAAAGTAATGCTCCTGTTCTGGAAAGTTGCACCTATGTTTTCATGAGAGAAGAGCGATAACATGACCTAGTGAGAGGATTCACTTTTCCAATGGTGCTGCGAAGTGTTCACTTCCCAATGACATGGAGTCTGGACTTCTGAAGATCGTAACACTGGTGTACCATGTTGCTTTTGATATTTTCACTTGTATTTTAGGTTGCTTTGTATTCTTATGATGATTTCATCAGCACTAAAGAGCTCCATCATTTTGATCCTTCACTCTGTTTTACTTCCCATCCATACCTTTGCTCGAGGACTAGCAATGAGCCAAGTTGGGTGGAGCTGATGTAGCTATGAAATGGCTACATTATCTTACCTATACCATGAGCTAAGTCCCCTGTTTAACCTTGTTATTGTGTGATCTATGCCTCTTTTCTTGCCCTTTTCAGGTTTCTTATCATTTAAGGGAAAGAGGGATGATTGACGCCATTCTTTAGAGCAAAGGTTTGAAAAGCAGCAAAGTTAGGATCCTAGCGCCATCACTGTTTAGGGAGGTCTACCTGGCGTCACCGTTGCCAAGATCATTTTCAATACCTCCTAAGATGGCCCTGAAAATATGACAACCAGAGAAGGTATGAATCTCTTAGTCCATTAACCCGTCGCCATGGTGCTGAGTAGCTCTACTGAGCTAAGGCGCTGAAAGATGAAGCCATGGCGATGACTTCTCTTAAATTCAGATTCAGAGGTTCAACACTGTCGGACCCAATGTCCATGAAACTCATTTTATATGTCATATCATTTTGTGGGGTCATAACTTCCATACAATGAAGGAGTTTCTCTAGAGGAAGCCATGCCGCCACGGAGCTGATTGGCCTCACCAAGCTGTGGCGCTGCCCTGTCCTAACTTCTCAATCCGAGATGCAACATTGCCGACCCAAATGTTAAACATGTTTATTAGATCTATCTATGCATTCCATGGGGTCAAATTAAGCATATAGGATCCATCAATTTCCTTGGAGGAAGACTTAACGCCATAGCACAACTGGCACAGATAAGAACTTTAGAGCTATGGCGATGCAAGACCTTAAATCCTTATCCGAGATTCTTTCATGACGCCGAGCTTGATCCAAGGTCCTCTCTCATGATTAGAAGATGATCCATGGTGCCTAATCTAGAGTTGGAGACCACCTTCTCAAGATAGAAGCCCATGATACCACGGCATCACCAGTCCTTACGATATCATGACGAGGCTTATTTCTTGCCTGGAGCCACTGAGGTCGACGCCACAGATGTTGTTGCCCCGCCCCTTTTTGGACTTGGCCAGGAAGTTATATTTCAATTCCTAATTTCCCTCCTACTTTCACGCCTACTCTCAGGGGATCTTCTTGTTGGAACAAAAGCCGGAATCTTTAGTGGATAAGGACGAACTTCAACTGACTGGATCCTCCTCGAAAGTCTATAAATACCCATCAAGCTGCTTCAAGCGAAGGGTCGAACTCTAGAGATCAATCTGTGATGAATAAATCTATTTCGACCGGATTTGATTTTTAGTTGGTTTTTCGGGGTTGGGTCCTTTTGGTTCTTATTTTTGATTTCGAGGACGAAATCCTTTTAAGGGGGGAAGGATGTGATAACCCGTCCCTCAGACCGGTTATCATTTATTTTATTATTTGGTAAATATTTTTATTTATTAATTATCGTTATTGATTTTTATTATTTATTAGTATTTATTATATTTATTGTTATTTCATGTTTGGGTAGTATCTACCTCGACACTTTAATTGGGTTTTAATTATTTTACCGTGATTCGTATTCGTCATGATTCCTCGTGGACTAGTTTTTCTTTTTGCAAGCATTAGCGGTGATCCGCTTCGTTTTTTTTATTTTGAACGAGTTACGTTTCTTTCAAGACTTCCACCGTAGCCCGTTCGGGTGGAAGCGGTTGATGGTTTTATTTCATCAGTCTCGGGTTCGAGTCTCCGTGGCATCCTTTTTATTCGTTTTGATGATTTTTCATCTTTTTATCTTTTAGGGGGAATTACCCATTTAGCCATCCTTGAGTTTTGGGGATCACATTGATTTGGTAGGTGGTTTTCTTTCACACGTTATTTTCTTTTTCTCTCTCTCTCTCAGGTTTTCTCCCTCTCTCTTTATCGATCCACTCCTTCTCCTTCATTGGTGTGGCGGCAGCAGCTTGGGGGAGGTCTCGGCGACGTCAGTTGGCTGTCGGCAAGGAGGGGGTAGCGCGGTGATGACGTCTCTTCGTTGGTAGGTCTCTTTGTTCCACGTTTTCTCTACTTTTTCACGTTTCCCTTTGGTTGTGGTATGGGATTAAGAGAGATTTAATCTGATAAATCTCTGTCCATGTGGTCGATTAGTCCAGGGGAGAAGAAGATCGGGTTTGCTCGTCGTGTTTCGATCGGGTTTAGTGGATCTCGACTAAAGGTATGATTTTTACCCATTCAACCCTAGTTTTGGATCTTGGCTTGAGTATAGATGCATGAGGGTTTGTTGTTTGTCTTGGCATGCTGTTTCATGAGGGTTGATGATGGGTGTCGCGATGGATTCGTGTCGTCCTGTTTCGGGTTGTCGGTTTTGGTCGTTTGTATGCCCTATGAATTAAGTGGGTCATGTAGTATGATAGGGGGCATGTTGTGATGCATGTTTGTGCATGTCTTGAGGCTTTTTGCGTTGTTGATCAAGTCTGGAGTCGATAGGATTCGAGTTGGGAGTTTTGTGCATTGTTCTGTCGACGTTTTCTGCAGAGTTTCGCGTGTGGGGTATCATTACGGTCGTAATGGTTCCCATGATGACTGTATCGTTCATGCAGGCGAAATTTTTGAACCCATTATGGCCGTAACGAGCTTGTTACGACCGTAACGAGGCCAGGTTCGCTGCCAGCAACAGTGTTTCGTTTATTTCGGTTTGTGGTTTCGTTGGTTCGGTTTAGGTAGCATGTTTAGCGAGTCCTAACATCTTTAGTGAGACATTTTCTTGCGTTGTCATGTGGTGACGTGGTTGATTCTGGAGGTGACTTTGCCATGCGTGTTTAGCTAGAGCTTGGACTTCGCGTATCCAAGGTGAGGGGTGTACACTTAGCCGCTTCTTCATTTTCCTCCCACCTTCCTACTATTTTAGCCTTTTGTTTTGATACCCTCGTTCAGCATGATTTATGTAAAATGTGTGATTTTCAGCGTGTGGTTTATATTAAATGTATTGGGTTTATGTTAAATCACGCTATTGGACATGGCTTTATAAGTATGTTAATTTATTTATAAATCATGCTATTTGAGGAGTCCACCATGAGTTATTTAATTGATTTAGCCTCACGGCCCTGTTGAGTTTCTATGATTTATTTTAGTTGGGTGGACTCGGGGTTTTTGTGATGGGACTTGAGACCTGAGATTTTGAGAATTGAGTTTGGTTTTGGATATTGAGAAAGCCCGTGGTATACCGACAGGACCTCGACCACGCGGGCTCGTACCCTGTTATGACACACCGTCTTTAGGTCTTGAGCTCGACCTGGACGGAGCCTACATGGTTATGTTGTATTCTCGGCCGCCATTCTAGTTTATGAGCCACGGTGTGGCGGGGATCCCCTTGTTCGTGGTATGTTGGACTGGCATTATGGTAGACTATGGGTGCTACCGTTGAGTGTGATTTTGTTAGACTACGGGTGCTACCTTAGTTATTTTATTTGGTAGACTTCGGGTGCCACTGTTGGGTTTTGGGAAATAGTGATACGGGTTGGGGTTTTGGGATATTTGAGATTTTTGGTTCTTTTATGAAGTGTTTTCCCGTATCACTGCCTCCCTTGAGATTCCATGTTGTTTTACGATGTCTTATGCACTATTGACTATGTTTATATTCGTGACATGTCGTTGGGCTTTATCATGATCATGTCATGAATGTTTTACGTTCTATTGGGATTTTAGAGGACTTTATCATTTCATGTAACGGTACGTTTATATTATGTTTGAATTATGTTTTAAGATATCTCTTGTACCGTCGTCTCTCTCTCTTGGGTCATCTTCCATGAGTTCCTCTTTTTACCCATGGGATGTGGCCACCTCCTGTTACTTCCCAGTCATCTCCGTGCTACGGATTAAGGTGATCGGGTGTGGTTATATGACGTTTGATTCGGGCCACTACCACACCTCATGGAAGTTCAGATTTTATTATTTTATGTCATTCTATCTGATTTATATTCTGACCCTGTATACACCCACAATTGAACGTTATTGTGCAAGTTTGGTTTCTCGTTAGGAGGATGCGGCGGGAAGATGACGTTGCCTCTAAGGATTAGTTGTCTCTTGTTGTTTCTTTCTGTAGCTTTCTTAGTTAGTTGGTTGGAGTTGTTAGCTGACTGCCCATCTGATGTTCATGTGGCCATTTGATTTGTCTGGTTGGGAGTTTACTTCCTTTTGATTCATGATTAGACTTTGACTTTTAGACAGTTTCTTTTATTGTTGAGATTGTTTTTAGTTTCCACCTATTGAGTTGTGTTTCCGCTGATGCGTTAGGGTTTAGGCTTGTGCGGTTCGTGGATGGGTCCACGAGTCGTACGCCGGTCCACTCTGGGTGGGGTGTGACACTTCAAGCAGACTCCTACTGTCTGGCTTTACAAATGCCAACCACAGTCTAACTCTAAAACTAGACGTGACCCCATCTAACAACTCTTGTAGACTTCACGACTGACCATCATAGACGTAACCCATGTCTAACCATGTCACGACTGAGTTTATTCTACAGACCAACATCTGCCTCAACCAAAATGACACATACATCTGAAGCATTTAGACGCTAACTGTCTACCAGTCGGTGCTTCCATTTGACTACCCAAACGGGATCTTGACATAAGTTGAAAAACCATAACAAATGGTATCCCCTTTTCACTTATGACAAGCGAATGTAGTTAACCCTGCTGAACTACAACAAAACTTGAACTTCTTAGAAGTCAAGACCTTTGTCATCATGTCAGCCCCATTCACGCTTGTGTGAAACTTTTCCATCTCAAAGTGCTTTTCAGTCAGAGCATCCCATATCCATTGATAACGCACGTCTATGTGCTTTGAACGGCAGTGGAATGAAGAATTTTTAGCAAGATGGATTACACTTTGACTATCACAATGCAAAACATACCTCCCCTGTTCGAACCCCAACTCGGATAAGAACTTCTTCATCTAGAGCAATTCCTTAGATGCTTCTGTAGTAGCGATGTACTCGGCTTCAATCGTTGACAAAGCAACACACTTCTATAGACGTGACTGCCAAGCCACTGCTCCCCCTACATATGTGATCATATAACCAGACGTGGACTTCCTTGAATCAATATCACCAGCCATGTTCGCATCTGTGTACCCTATTAATACAGGTTCCGTCTACCCCAAGCATAATCCCAAACTGGAAGATTCTTTCAAGTACCTGAAGACCCACTTCACAGCTTCCCAATGCTCCTTTCCAGGGTTAGACATATACCGACTAACCACTCCCACTGCATGAGCAATATCTGCACCGATCAGACATGTCTTAAACATGGAAGTTTCTTTCGTTGAGTTGAAGAGAAGATTGACTTCTACACCGATTCTCGCCTTGCCCACCGAGGGAGGCAACTTTGTGATCTACAGTGACGCTTCTTTGCAAGGGTTGGGATGTGTGCTCTGAAGGAAACCCCGATCGAACGGGGCCTCGCGGAAGCGTTCAGGATCGCACCGGTACGTAG
>JAOWBR010170596.1:0-11424 GCA_028571145.1 Dionaea muscipula
CGACATGGGAGCGTGAGAGCGAGATGCTCGAGAAGTATCCACATCTCTTTCCAGGTGCGTGACTTTCATTTCGAGTTCTTCTTCATTTGATTTCGAGGGCGAAATCCCCTTTAAGGGGGGAAGGATGTGACGACCGTCACAGTTTTGGTTTGGTTTTGTTTGTTGGCTCTTGGTTTGAATCTCGAGGACAAGATTTCTTTAAGGGGGGAAGGATGTGATAACCCGACCATTTATATTTTTATTTGGTTCGGTTTAATTTCGAGACTTCCACTTAGCCCGACCGGTTAGTGGAAGTGGATTGTGATTTGTGTTGTGGAGGAGGAGTTAGGGTTCGAATCTCGTGGACTGCGTTTTATTTCTTTTTGAGATTTTTATCTCTTTAGTGATGGGGGGATTTGACATTTTCTCCCTCCATTGATTTTGATGGGAGTTAGGGAATTTTATTTTCCCATTTTTGAAACCCCCACACAATTCCTCTCTCTTCTGTTATTTTCCGTCATATAACTCTCTCTCTCTCTCTCTCTCTCTCTCACCATCTTCATCTCTTCTCTCTCCCCATTTGCAGCCATGGCAGCAGCAATTCAGGAGCAAGGAGGCGCGCGGCTTGGGTTGGATCACGGGGGGACATTCATTGGATCATCATCTTCTAATTTGGTAATTCGATTTTTCCCCTTTTTCTCTCTCTTTGCATTGATTGGATGATTGGCATGAAATTAGACTTGTGATGAGGATGATGATGATGCTAGATGGTCTGGTTGATGTCAATTTTGATGGTTGGATTGATTTCACATTGATGCATTATCGTTTCACCGTTTTCAGGGTTTGTCATTTTGTCGTTTTTCACCCTAGGATTGTCGTTGGTTAATTAGGCATGTTAGGATTGGTTTTAGTGTCTTGTGTATGCTGGATTTGATGTGCTTTGATGATTGGGTTGTCCTGGAAGTCGTGTTTTTAGTTTTGGTTGTGTTTTGGCGATCTTACGTTTCTGCAGAATTCGTATTCTACGTCAGGCCAATCCAGTCGACCGGCTGGATGGGAAACGGTCGACCGGCACTTTTCATGCTTCTCTGTTCGGTTTACGGTTTCCTGTAGGATGGGTTGTGGTTGACCGGACGAGGGGAGAAACGGTCGACCGGATGTTTGAGGACCTCTTTGTCCTCTCTGCGGAGCACGACCGGTTTGTACCGAAGTGGTCGAAAGATTTTCCCTGTTTGTCGTGAGCTTTTCCGTGGAGTTCGGGATTGTTTTCTTTTGATCAAGGATGATCTTAGAGGCATGCTTAGGCGTAGTGGGGCTTGCTAGTGCTCTGTTGTTCCATGTTTGACTGCATGAGTTGTTTAGTGAGATTTTCTCCGTTGGTTGACTCATAGGTGGTGACGTGACCGTCTACGGAGTGTGGTAGTTGATCTTAGCTCGTGTTTGGTTATAGCTAGATCCCAGGTGAGGGGTGTACACAATCCTTACCTACCTTCCACCTCCATATTTTTATGTATTGCCGTTCTTTCATAGACCTTTCTTGATACCTCCTTTCATGCAGTTCATGCTCTGCGATTGTGAATGTTGTTATGTTTTGTTGTTCACTCGCATGCTTTTTGATGAGTTACATGTTCATTTTGTAGTTGGCCTAATTTTCCTTGTTTCATCATGACGATTATCCATGATAGTGTAGTTGTTTATGTTGACCTTCTATGTCATCTTTCTTGCGAGCGGATGTGATGTATCATTTGAGGTTGTGAGTTGAGATGAGGTGGATGTGGTGTGCTCATTGACTATTTAAAGCTCGAGGGATATGTCTCCTTCGGGGGTCGACTACGGCCACACGGGTTACCGTGTGTCGCAACGTCCTTAGATCTTCTGTACGACCTGGACAGAGTCTGTCATGGGGGGCTATTCTGGTCGCCATACTGGTTTACACCCATGGTTAGGCGGGATATCCCATGTTTCACGCACGAGCTGACATTTTTGGTAGACTTGGTCTACCTTAGTTATTTTCATTTAGTGGTAGACTGCGGGTGCTACCGATGGAGTTTGTGGTAGACTTAGGGTACTACCTTAGTATTTATATGTGGTAGACTACGGGTGCTACCGACAGGTTATTCATGTACGTGGTGAGACGTACTGGTTCTTGGGAGTTTATGTGTGGTAACACGAGACGTACACTTGTTTGAGGATTCATGATATGAGTGTTGCTTTGGACTTGTTCCTTGCCTAGTTGTTACTTTATTTCTCATATCATGTGTCCTCCAGTTTCATTTGTTTTATGAGTTCTATGGTTGCATGACAGCTAGTATTTGATTTTATCTCTTGTTGTTGCATCTTTTACTGTCATGCGGTTCCTTCTATTGTTCCATGAGTTGTAGCCATACCAGTGGTGGGTGGTCCCCTCCTGTTGTTTCTCTAGTACCTCTGCATCGCGGGTTAAGGTGATAGAGCTGATATCTTACGTTTGACATTGACCACTCCCACACCCTCATGGAACCCTGCTATTACTTTATCTTTCTGTAGCATAACTTGATATTCTTTTAACCCTGTGTTGACCTCCAATTGAACGGTATTGCAGGTTAGTGACTTGAGCTAGGAGGATGCGGCGGGGAGACGGACTCGCGGCCTCTTAGGATATGATCTGATGTTGTTAGCATTTCATTTAGTAGACTTTGATTGAGATGTTAGTATCTTTTCCGCATGATTGATGTTAGAGATTTCCGTTTACTATTCAGTTTTGGTTGGTTATGAGACCGTTTGGCTTCACCTTAGTTTTATTCTGATGTTTGAAGGTAGACTGTTCTCTTGCTTTGGTCCAGTTTTTAGACCCTAGTTGCATGATTGATTTAGTAGTTTGTTTTGGACCATTGGGTTGTAGGCTTGTGCGGGTCGTGATAGGGGTCCATGGGTCGTACGCCGGTCCACCCGGAGTGGGGTGTGACAATAAAAGTTCTATGAGGCCAACATCGCTCCCCGCCACATCCAGCTAGAAATCATGGATCACTTACCAAAACAAGTAGGGGTAATATCCGTCAACCATCGCTAGCTAATAAGATGAAATACGAACATAAAGGTAAATGAATAAAACATGCTAATCGAATGCTCATTTAAACCATGCAACATTTGTATCCACAATAACCAAAATAAAACCACGGACCAAGACGATAATGGATAATATAATAGGCCATATAAAAAGATTCACTCAGCTAGGGTACCCCAGTAACGCCTACATGATGTACATCCCGATATGACACCACCGCAAATATGTAACACCATGAGGTACCACCCTAGTTCCCAGGTCGTGAACGGAAGTCCTTCAGGGTGTTTTGACACCCAGAGGTGGCCTTGGTTTCTCATCAGAGAAACACTCCAAGGACTTGAAATCCAGATCCATATCCCATGTCTAAAATCATAGTAGGGCATACAAGCCTCCACAACAAAATGGTCGAAATTAAGCATCAATATCAATGGTTTTCAGTCATAAACCATGCATCATCGGTAATAAACTACCATATGCGAAAACATATAAAACAATGAGGAAAACTTATCCTTCATGCACCAATAGTCCATAAGTCAACTCACCTGAGCTACGACGATCAATCAATCACCAAGGATGCCCTATCCAAGCACAAGACGTTCCACAGGCTCACCACCGGTCCCTGATTCAAAGTCGTGTAAAAGTCTCAAAATCCACCCAACGGTGAAACTACCAATCAACACCTCAAGACGGTCCACAAACATCCTAACAAAGCCTTAAAGACCCTCAAAGACGGATCTAGGATCGTTCCCAACCCATCCATCAAAAAACCTAAAAGTCAGAACACTCAAAGACATCAAAAAAACAAAAGAGACCTCAGCGGACGTCCTCAAGGATGTCCGCTTAATCCTCTGTTCGCTGGCCAAAAGAAAACGTCCAAAAAACAATGGGTCGGACGTCCGTGAGGACGTCTGCCGGTCAAAATGCAGAAATCTGCATTTCTGCAGAACTTTCCAACCGCACGAAACTCAACCAACCATCATCCAACCATCAATCCAAGGCCTCGAACAACTCAAAAAACATCCAACCAAGCTAACTAAATCATCCTAGGTCATCTACCACAAGCCAAACTCAAAATCACCATCATGAAAATCAAACAAGCTAAACAACCTAGGAAAAGAAATGAAAACCTTGGAACTCTTGCAAAACTCATCTCCCAAACTTCACACAAGTCCCAAAAGGCATATCAAACCATGCCAAAGCCTTAACCAATATCAAACACATGAAACACTCAAAATCACTCTCTTAAAAAACCCATTCAAGCTAGAAAACAAGGAAAACACTAACTTAACTTGAATCTTACCTCAAAATCACAAGGCGGATGATGATCCAAGCTCCCTAAATCTGCCAAAGTGATCTCCAAGCTAGCCCAACAAGATCAAGGAAGAACTCCAAGAAAAGATGAAAGAAACCTTAAGCTCCCATGGATTCCCAAGCTCTCCTCTTCTTCCCCACTTCTCTTCTTCCATCTCCTTTGATTCCCACGTGAAGAGGCAACCTAAAGGGGCTGAATTCATCCTAAAAGCAAGCCTCACATCTCATTTAACTCCTTTCACACTCAATCTCAACATTAAATGCAAACAAGGAAAAGTCAATGATTCTGTCTCCTCCTCTAACTTAGCTAACGGCCTTCAACACACTGTCACGTGTGGAAACTAATCTGAAATCCCTCAAAATCATCACAAAAAATCATGAAATTAAAATACGGTCACAATGAATCCAAATTCGAAACTTCAAAAACCGTCACTTCATAAATCAACTAGTCCAGAAAAATATGTGGAGTCACCATACATCAATATGGTACTTAGTTTTCAAGTCTCATCATCCCGGTCACGCTGGTATCAAAATATCGACCGTACGGAATGCAATGCAAAAAGTAGTTGAATGGCCGTATAAAACACGAGAGCACTATTCACGAAAATACTATTCACCAAAAAACTGAAAATCTCTAAAATGATATAACAATCATAAATAAGCATAAAATAATATAAAAATGGATAAAAAGCACGGGGGGTATAACATTCTACCCCCCATAAAAAGATCTTGTCCTCGAGATCGGAAAACAAGGGAATACCTCAAGTGAAAAGGTGTGGGTATCTCTCCCGCATCTCCTCCTCACGCTCCCACGTGGACTCCTTAATCGCGTGGTTGTGCCAAAGGACCTTCACCAAAGAGATAGACTTGTTCCTCAGAACCTCCTATCTAGCATCCAAAATCTCCACAGGGTGCTCCTCATAGGTCAAGTCCTCCCGAACCCTCTGTGGCTCGAAATCAATCACATGCGTCGGACTGTGCACGTATCTCCTTAACATCGAGACATGAAAACCATGGTGCACATCCGCAAGACTAGGGGGCAAAGTAACTCTATAGGAAACATCTCCAACTCGATCTAAAATCTCAAATGGCCTGATGAATCGGGGACTCAACTTCCCCTTTTTCCCGAACCGGATTATTCCTTTCCAAGGAGAAACCTGCAGAAAATGATGTCCCCAATCTCAAACTCCAAGTCTCTTCGTCGTCGAGCTGCGTAGCTCCTCTGTCTGCTCTAAGTTGTCAACAATCGATCTCGTATCACAGAAATCTTTTGGCTGGCCTCCTCTACAAGCTCAGGACCCAACATCTGTCTCTCTCCCACCTCAAACCAACAAGCTGAAGATATACATCTCCTACCATGCAGTGCCTCATATGCTGCAACTCCAATACTCGAACGAGTACTATTGTTGTACGCAAACTCAACCAATGGCAACTGTACATCCCGCCTCCCTTTCCACTCAAGGGAGCAAGCTCTCAACATGTCCTCCAACGTCTGAATCGTCCTCTCAGACTGCCCATCCATCTGAGGATGTTATGCCGTGCTGAAGCTGAGGCTAGTTCCGAAGGCCTTGTGTAAGGCAGCCTAGAACTTAGATATAAATCTAGGATCCCTATCAAAAACAATGGACACCGGTGCTCCATGCAACCTAATGATCTCATCCATGTACAAACGAGCCAACTGGTCCAAATAAAATATCATCCTGATCGTTAAGAAATGAGAAGACTTCGTGAGTCTGTCAACAATCACCCAAACACCATCATGACCTCTCCTAGTCAACGGCAAACCCGTCACAAAATCCATGGTCACGTGCTCCCATTTCCACTCAAGAATGAGCAAAGGCTGAAGTCTACCAGCAGGTCTCTAGTGCTCAATCTTGACCTGGTGACAGGTCAAACATCTAGAAACAAACTCCGCCATACTCCTCTTCATCCCGGCATACTAGAAATGCTCCCTCAAATCTCTAAACATCTTAGTACTGCCCGGATGGACACTGAACCAAGAACAATGGGCCTCAGACATCAACTCCTCAAACAAAACAGAATCATCAGGCATACAAAATCGTCCTCTAAACCTCAACAGGCTATCAGAAACTAAAAAATCAGAATCAACTCCATCACCCATCTCAAACAATCCTCTGACACTGAACATTTGAAGACCGAGCAACTCGGATCCGATCAAGCAAAGTCGGTCGAACCACCAACTGACAAATCAAAGCTCCGGTATTACCTCTCACCGGCTCAATCTCTAATCTCTCGAACTCCTAAATCATCTCCGGCTGAAAAGTGAGACATGAAGAGACCGATTCAGACCTCCTACTCAAAGCATCAGCCACCACATTGGCTTTCCCTGGATGGTACTAAATGGTCAAGACTCAAAAGTCTACACTCAAACCATCTCCAATAGAGCCGAATCCGTAATAAACCAACTCGCTTTGATGCCAAAAATATAACACCCGAAAAAGGATGCCACTGGCGATAACCCGTGGGGTGAACCACGAGTCATTGAAGCTAAAGAAAACAGAACAACAACAAGGTAGATCAAACTCGAAAGAAAAATATCCAAATTATCATGCGAGAAATTTATAAATAACATCATACATAAATTCGTATCAACAAATCCCACAACGGGGAATAATCATCCTAAAATGACCATCATGTCAAAAACAAATTAGAGTAACAAAAAAAAAAAAAAACATGCAGCGGAAAGAATACAAAAGTGCTATGAGGCCAACGCCGCTCCCCGCCGCATCCAGCTAGAAATCATGAATCACCTGCCAAAACAAGTAGAGGTAATATCCTTCAGCCATCGCTAGTTGGTGAGATAAAATACGAACAGAAAGGTAGATGAAGAAAACATGCCATATGAGTGCTCATTTAAATCATGCATCATTTGTAACCAGAATATCTAAAACAATTTCCACAGACCAAGACGATAATGAATATTACAATAAGCCATATAAAAAGATTCACTCTGCTAGAATACCCCAGTAATGCCTACATAATATACATCCCGGTATGGTACCACTGCGAACATGTAACACTATGAGGTACCACCCTAATTCCCCCGTCGCGAACGAAAGTCCTTCAGGGTGTTGTGACACCCGGAGGTGGCCTTGTTTTGTCATCAGAGAAGCATCCAAGGACTTGAAATCCTGATCCATATCCCTTGTCCAAAACCAATAATAGGGCGTACAAGCCTCCATAACAAAACGGTCGAAATCAATGCATCAATATCAATGGTTTTCAATCAAAACCATGCATCAACGGTACTAATCTACCGTGTGAAAAAGCATATAAAACAATGAAAAAGATTTATCCTTCATGTACCATAGTCTAAAAATCAACTTACCTGAGCTACGATGATCAATCAATCACCAAAAACGCTCTAGCCAAGCACAAGATGCTTAACAGGATCACGAACGGTACCAGACACACAATCAAGGACAAAAGTCTAAAAATCCAATCATCGACAACACAATCAATCAACATCATAAACAACCCCAACTGTCTCAAACTACGCCTCAAAGAACCTTAAACACGGGCCTAGGTTCGACCCCCGACCCATCCAAACCAAGTCCCAAGGAATCGGAAACTCAAAGAATCACAAGGGCTAAAACAGTCAGCAGCGGACGTCCTCAAGGACGTCCACGAAAGTTGCTGATGTTTTGTCAATGGCCTAAAACCACCGGCTGGACGTCCTTGAGGACGTCCGTCGGCCAAATGTAGATATTTGCATAAAAATCAGGAACTCGAAATACCAACCAAAAATCAACCAAACTCGATCCCAAGACTTCAACCAAGTCACAAAACTTAAAACCAATCATGCCAAACCATCCAAGATCATTTATCACGAACCAAACTCAAATCATCATCATGAAAAACACTCCAAACTCAAGAAAACCTAGGATCCAAAATTTACATCATGAAACTCATGAAACACTCATCCAAACTCCACTCCAAAGATGCACACAAGTCACAAAATTCAAAAGAAACCATGTCAAAGCCCCTACCAAACTCAAACACATGAAACTCTCAAGATCACTCTCTTAAAAATCACTTCAAGCTCATCAACCAAAGGAGAACCAAAATAAAACATGAATCTTACCTCAAGAATCACCAAGTGGATGAACTCCAAGGCCACCAAAGGCTGTCACGGTGGTCTCCAAGCTAGGCCATACAAGATCAAAGGTGCACCTCAAGAAAATGATGAAGAAAAAGCTCAAATTTCCATGAAATCTCCAAGTTCTCCTATTCTTCCTCACTTCCCTTTCCTTCTCCCTTTCTCACGTGTAATAGCAGCCAAGGAAGGCTGGATTTCATCCAAAAAGAAAGCTAACACCTCACAAAATCACAACTACACTCAACCTCCTTCATTTAATGCTAAACCTCAAAAGTCAACGATTCCGTCTCAAGTTCTAACTTAGCTAACGACCTTCAACACATCGTCAGGCGTGAAAACTAATCCGAAATCCCTCAAACACATCACCAAAAATAATAAAATTAAAACACGGCCATAATGAATCCAAATTCGAAACCTCAAAAACTGTCACATCATAAACCAACTAATTCGAAAAAATTCGTGTAGTCGCCATACGTCAATATGGTACTTAAAGTTTAAGTCTCATCATACCGGTCGTGTTGGTATCAAAATATCATCCGTACGGAATGTAATATAAAAAGTAGCCGAATGGCCATATAAAACACGTGAGCACTATTCACGAAAACACTATTCACCGAAAAACTAATATTCTCTAAAATAATAAATCAATTAAAAATAAGCATAAGACAATATGAAAATGAATATTAAAACACGGGGTATAACATCTATGTAGTATAGGCTCTCGAAGCTGTCCCTAAGGTACGGTAGAGATATGTTAGGGCAGCTGCACCCCAAGCATACTCGTCGACGAACCACAAATCATCCAGGAATGTCAAGAAATGAACGTGTAGCCTATTCTGAGCCTTATCCACGAACATTGTCGCCCCTAACATCCACAGTAGAAAACCTCTCGCCAAACACTCGAGAGGTACACTGTCGGCTGATAGGCAACCGCTGACAGTGTTGAACTTGTTATACCCCGTACTTTTATTTTATGCTTATTTATGATCGATATTTCATTTTTGAGGTTTTCAGTCTTTCGGTGAATAGTAATCTCGTGAATAGTGTTTTTGTATTTTGCATGGCATTTTGGCTACTTTTTACATTTCATTCCGTACGATCGATATTTAGATACCGACACAACCGATATGATGAGAGTTGAACTTTAAGTACCATATTGACGTATGCCGACTCCACAGATTTTTCCCGACTAGTCGGTTTGTGTGATGATGGTTTTTGACATTTCGAATTTGGGTTCATTGTGATCGTCTCATGATTTAATGATTTTTGGTGGTGAGTTTGAGGCTAGTCAGATTAGTCTACCATTCGTGATTTATGTTTTAAGTATGTTAGTATAGATAAGTTGTAGTTGGTGGATGCTTGGTAAATGGATGAACTTATTTTAATGAGGTTACTCTTGCACTTGGCCATATGATGTCTTGAGCTTATCCCTTAGGCTAGTTTTAGCCATTTCCTTTTGGCCTTTCACGTGTGGCTTGAAGAAGAAGAGGAAGAAGTATCAAAAGAAAAGGGAGTTGAGAGGGTTTTGAGGGGATCTTTGGTTTTCTTGGGGAATTCATTGTTATCACTTTGGGAGTCGGCTTGATCTCTTCTTGTCCTTGTTTAGGTGGTCGGTCAGCAACTTACAGGAAGTGCCTCACCATTTCATTTGGTGGATTTAAGGTAATCTTCATGTAATTTGAAATTTCTTCATGATTTTAAGCTTTGGAGTGATTTTTAGGATGATGATTTTGGCTTTAGCTTGTGGTGGATGACCTAGGATAGATTGGTTTACCTTGTTTCATGTTAGTGGATGTGTTTGAGGCCTTAAAACGATTGTTGGTTGAATTTTTGGCTAAGTGCCGAGCTTCTGATTTTTCCTTTGGATTCAGCAGACAGATAAACCGGTCGACTGGCTATGGTTTCCGGCCAGCCGCGTTTTCGGCACCCTCTGTGTTTTCTGGAACCGGTCGACCGGTTTTGGAGAATCGGCCGACTGGATCCTGTGCTGTTTTAAGGCATTGTTTTCGTTTCCTTAGGGATTGTTTAAGGATGGATTGGGGACGATCCTAGACCCATGCTAGAGGGTCTTTGAGGTATAGATTAGGATGATTTTAGATGTTTAGGATGATGATCATTTTGTTTCGCCATTAGTAGGATTTTGAGACATTTATGCTTAACTGTTTATCAGGGACGTTTCGTGATCCTGTTTCTCGGTTGGTGCTTGATTAAGGAACCTTGGTGATTGATTGATCCTTATTGTCCAGGTGAGTTGACTTACGGACTAATGGTACTTGAATGGTAAATTTTTCTCATTTTCCATGATTTTACATATGGTAGATTAGTACCGTAGTTGCATGATTTATGATCGAATCCATTGAGTTTAATACTTTGATTTCGATCGTTGTGTCGTGACGGCTTGTACGCCTATTATGGTTTTGGACATGGGATATGGATGCTGGATTTCAATGTCCTTGGAGTGCTTCTCCGATGAGAAACCAACGCCATCTTCGGGTGTCACAACGTCTTCACATCTCCTCTGTTCGTGGTAGAGGGACTAGGACGGTTACCTCTTGATGGTACATGTAACCCCCGAAACCGGGTGCTACCGGCAATAACCCGTGGGGTGAGCCACGGGTCATTGAAGCCAAAAGGAAGTCATGCAAGATACTAAAATGGGAAAACACCGAGATAAAAATAGTCGAATCATCATGCGTGGAAACGAAGGTGCCAAAATATATCATAATCTATATCAAGATAAACATCATCCATCATGCCTGAAAACGAACATACATGCAATACATAAATTCGATCCACAAGTCTCACAGCGGGAAAAACATAATCCCAAAAACTATCATGTCCAATCACCAAATCAGAGTATCAAACATCATAAATATGCAGCGGATAAACATGGAATAAATCCTATGAGGCCACACCGCTTCCCGCCGCATCCGTCTACAAATCATGATCAAACCTGCCAAAACAAGCAGGG
>JAOWBR010170607.1:0-11424 GCA_028571145.1 Dionaea muscipula
TTAGCGTATTTTCATCCATTTTCATTGTTTTCCGTCGATTTCCATCATTATACTACAGTTTTACATTGATTTCACATAGAAACAAAGGAATTAGCTTGTCTTCATCCATTTTCTTTATTTTCTATCCATTTCCATGATTATTCTCAAGTTTTATATTGATTTCACATGGAAACTGTTGAATAATGAGACCATATGAACTACCGAAGAATATATCAAGATTTTATTTATCACAAAAATATCAGAGACAAAGACGATACTAATCAACTCACAAAGATAAAACACAAGATCTACACTAAGAGTGAGAACGATTATACCGGCGTGGGCTCATCTGAAGAACGAAGCACATATAGAACCACACGTTCGAAACCCTAGCCTCTCAATACCTCCACCGTAATCCTTGCTCTTAACACACCACGACGAAGATGCAGATCAAACAAAGGAGAAAACGCGACTCCACGGTCAAATCAAGACAACCAGATCCACCATCAACAAACCTCGAAGCAACGTAGGTGACAGAGAGAATGAATCTCTCTGAATCGGATGTGAAGGAGCAAAAAGAAAGAGGAGGAAATCTCTCAACGTTTCTCTAGAGAATGAGGAAGAAGAATAGCCGATTCGGCTCTCAAGAAACAGGGAGGCAGAGAAAAGGAAGCGAAGGGACAGGCTGCAGAGCACACCAGTCGAGGGAGTCAGAGGCATGGGAAATAAGGAGAAGAGATAAGGATGAAGCAAATGGTAAGCGGCGGGTAAAGTGAGAGTGGCTGAGGAATTAGGGTAAAGAGTAGAGGGACGGTCGAGATTGAATGAAGAAGATCAACGGTCATAGATAAGATGGGCCAAATAGAATCTGGGCCATCAATAGCATAGAACCGTGGACTTCACCAATCATGGGCAGATAAGGCCCAACAGACCGCGAGTGTGATTTTCCCGCCGTTGATCCCCGAGCCCGAAAATCATCTATGTCCCCACTCTGATCCCCGTCAGAGACTTTTTTCCCTCCTTCATTCCTACTTCGAACGGGGAACGGGGATCCCTATAGGGTTTCGGGAAATTCGAATCCATCATTTTTCCTTAAGAGATTCGGGTATTCTTGTGGGGATTTGGCGGAATTTTAACAAGAATCATTACATGGATTTGGGGATTCTCACAAGGAGTCGGGGATTCGAAAAAATTTCAGCGGAAAGCTTTGTGAAGATTCGAGATGGGTTTGGGGATCGAGGTCAGGAGACCCCCAAAATCGACCCTTCCCCGCATTTTTTGTTAAAAAAAAAACCCCAACCGTGTCCCATCCCTGGAAAAAGTTTTTGAATCTTTGCCCCGTTCCATTCGGGGACGATTCGGGCTTGGTCGGGTCAATGGAAATACTTGTCTATAATCATATTAGTTATCAAGAGTTAAAATTATTGGCAATGCAATGATGCTCTTACTTGGTCCAATTTATAGCAGGTGTGTAAACGAGTCCAGCCGAGACGAATATCTTTATAAACGAGCTAAGCTTATTTAATTATAACGAGCTCGATCTCGAGCTCATAGAGACAAAGTTGAAGTTCGGTTCAATAGGCTCGACGAATACTATAATATAATCCTAACTCGGATTTTAATTCAGTTTTTTTTTTTATTTTTAATTTTTATAATATTTGGATAAAACTTTAGATAATTAAATAATACTATTTATTTAATTATATAATATTATAAAAAATTAAAAAACACATTAGCTTGTTCGGCTTTTTAGACTAAAGAGCTTTTTTATCGAGCTCTAGTCGAGTTTTTTGAACTTTTTTCAAGTCGAAGCAAAAGCCGAACTTATATTGTATCATTTACCTTCCTAATTTGTAGACCGGCTTAGCTAAGTGTAGTATTGTAGTTTTTACGAATTAATTTTACAAATAATTATGTAAAATGATGGTTGGTTTCAAGGTTATTAAAAGAAGTTTATAAAAAAAAATATAGAACAAAAATACGAAATGGAGAAAAAGGGTAGAAAATCTGATCCCAAAAGGCAAAAGGGCAACTCCAGCTGAAATGGGTGATGTCGGTCTGCTGCTATACATATAAAAAATTCTCGCTCAGGCAAATTTTCTCAGCTCCACATTTCTGTACTGGAAAAATCGACTTCCATCGAAACCCTAATCGGTAAGATAGTTTATTTCGTTCTCTGGCTTTAATCCGCAACCTCTTCTACGAATCGGGACGCAGTTTGTTGTTGAACAAATTCATTGCATTGGTTCTTGATTTTTCCTTTTCTTTTCTATTTTTTGGTTTGCTTCGACGGCGAGAAAAGAAGAAGAAGAAGTGGAGTTGAATGCTTTTCCGATTAGTGTCTCAAGTGATCGTCCTCTCTCTCTATTTCTTCGTTTTCGTGTTTTTTGCGATATGGTTAAGTTGAGCTGATTTCTTATTGTTTACGCCATTCCAGCATTCAGCATTTGAACTTTCAGTGGCTGTGACTTCTTTGTTCTAATCAGGGCTACTGTTTAACGTAGGATGCGTTGTATTTAACTTCACGGAATTGCATCACCTTCAGATAGAGAAGGGAGACTTGTGACTAGAGATAGTGATTCCTTGTTGTTGTTGTTGTTGTAGGCAGGCAGTAGGGTTCTTAAAGATAAAAAAGGGTAGGAGAGCGAAGAGTTTTGAAAAGAATGTGAGCTTGAGGCATGAATTGGGATCAATCTTGTTGTGGTTTTTGGTCTCTTCAACATTCCTATAGTGCAGAAGGTTTTCGTTTTTCTTTGCAAGATTTCCTCTTGCCTGATTGGTTCACTCTTGTGATTTTGGTTTTTGGGTATAATTTGCTAAAATGGGTGGGTATCTTGTTGTGGTGGACTGTCTGTTACCCATTAGAATAGTTGAATTTGACCTCTTGGGGGTGTTTTGGGCGATCAAGTCTGGTGTGATATGAGATATTGGGTACCCCATACCCAATGAATAATGGCCAATAAACTTGGTTCTACAATCTGTTTACTTCTCCCAATACCTGTTATAGTTTCCTTTTCCTCAATTCCATGCCTTGATGGTTAACAATTGTTGAAGAGTGTTCTTGAATGACCGCTTCATCATAGGAAGTTTCTTCAGTATTTTGCAATTATCAGTTATGTACCAATGAAGTTGATTACCTTTTGATTGTTTTTTTTATCTTTCCAAATGAAGTCTAGTAGAAGATTGTCTTGTTCTAGTGTGTGGAATGGCAGCAGAACTGGTTGGTGTCATGAAACAGTAACATAGCAAAAGCAGGACTCTTCAAATATTTCCGCATGGTAGTTAAAGGGTGGCAGATAAAGTAACTAATAGGAAAAGTTGGCAAAGACTGCTGCTGCCAAGAGACAGTCCTATTCCTGGCCTTCCATACTGCAACTGTCGCAGTTGATTACATAGACTGGTGCCAAATTACAGTTCATCACCGAGGAGATAGAAGATTGGTAGTTCCGTTCAGTACTTGTAGATCAGTTGCTTCACTTTAGTTAAGCGGCAATTTTGCAGATGTGCTATGTGAATGTATTATCGAAGTGGCTTATACCTTATGATTGAGTTTTTTCCTTTTTGATTCACCTTCTTGACTTACATTCTTGCAACTCATATCGTATGATAATACTTGATTGACGATCACCATCCGTTTGTGTAGGTGTAGTTCATTTTCCCTCATGCTTGTGTTCTCTATTGCATAATGACTGTTTCAGGGTTACTGACATGGTATGTATAAATTTTCTGTTCCAGGTGTGGTGTTTCTATTCAGCTTGACCACTGCTATTATTCCTGGGGATTTACTATTGACTGTTTCAGGGCACTCTGATTTGAGTTGTAATTCTATTTTGGGTCACATCTTGTAACTTCAAACAAATCCATATCATGTGTCCTGTATGCTTGTTCTAATTATGGAATGGAAAACTCTTATTTTCCTGGACTTCTTAGTTTTATGGTTATTTTTTGATTGCAAATGAATGTGCATTAATAATCTGTCAATTACCTCTGTTAGCTTTTTTTGGTTAGGATGTTCTCCTGTAGTTTTTTTTTTTTGTTGGAATATCTCTTTCTTTCTAGAGACGAAGTTGCATCTTATAAAAAATTTGCAGATACTTATCAGCTGTATGTGGCTACGAAGATAACAACACAATTAACATTGTTGCTGCTAAGTGGTTCATCTTTTGACTTGTGAGGACTCGTGTTCCTTGGCCAAAATGGAGAATCTGGCACAACTTGAGGCATTATGTGAAGGGCTTTACAAATCGCAAGACTCCAGTGAACGAGCTTATGCAGAAAATACTTTGAAATGCTTCTCTCTCAACACCAACTACATCTCAGAATGTGAATACATCCTAGGAAATGCAAGAAATCCTTATGCGTTATTGTTGGCCAGTTCAAGTTTGTTGAAGCAAGTGACACAGAACAAGCTACCTTTGCAGCTTCGCCTTCATATTCGTAAATTCTTGTTCATACTTAGAAGTCTCGCTTCAGTAAAGATGCATGCCATTTGGTGATAGGAGATTTTTGTAACCTTTGGGATATTGCATATGCCAAATCTAAGTAATGGAGATATTCAATTAGAATTTTTTTTGTTATCACTACATTAGTATGATACACTTTTTTTTTGCTTTCTTGTCCCCTCCCACCTTAACCCATGGCTTTCAGCTTTGAGGTTTGCGCTTGTCCTGGTACACTGCCAGAATGGCTGTTGGATTCATTTGTTAGAGCTGAAGTTGCATTTTCCTCTTGGAAATGTTCCTCTGACATTGTTCACGTCCCTACACATTCTCTTTAGTTCCTTCCTCTAACTGGACCAGCATGCTAAGGTGATATGGATTATCTAATTTGACCTGTTTACTTTTTGTTGAAGGTGATCATGTTGTAAATTATCTGGCGACCAAAAGTCCCAACTTGGAGCCTTTTGTAATTGGATCGTTGATACAGCTCCTGTGTCGAGTGACAAAAGTTAGCTGGTTCGATGATGATAGATTCAAAGAGCTCGAGAAAGTTTGTGTGAATTTTTTGGTCGAGGTGATGAAATGCTTATAATGTTTTCCTGTCGTTGATTTCCATTTCAGGAGCTTATCTTTGTGAGCATGCATTTGCCCAACCATGTATGAATAAGGAACTATGTTCATATGGGGTTTGGTTTTCTTATAATGGGGTAGTCCAATTATAGATCAACACTCATTTTTTCATATAAGATACACACTTGTTTCTTTTTTAAAAAAAACTATTAATGTCTAATCAATCTGATAAAACATCTGTTTTGTGAGAGCATGAGTCCTGGTTCCGGTTATCATTTTTCGTCTAGAGCACATTTTAGTTATGACAACTAATCAGTTGGTTACTAGCCTATTGATAATTGGTGTTTGTTCATCTCTAAGTAGGTTACAGGTGTAGGAAATCTCCTAGGATAGTAGACCAAGATAATGTATTTCCAGACTCGAGCAAGAAAAAAAGGAAGCTTTCGGGGTTTTACTTGTCGAGATAGTGGCCATTTTTACTAACGCCTAACAGTGATGATATTCTTCTCGACTAGCTATTTCCACCTTTCAAGGTCTCTGTTTTGATTTCATACTAACGAGTTCGGTTTGGGTTGGTGATAAACACCGGCTTCCTGAACATTAACCTAGTATTTATATTGTTTTTATATGGATTTGGTGATGCTGTTTCTTTCTTCAAGAAAAAAAAAGGTGGTATTTGCATTGTTGCATTTTAGACAAAATTGAACTATTAAATTACTATTGGCTGTTATCACTGTCGGGTATGTAAATTTTGAAAGTAAAATGTGGTGAACTTAACAACTTAAATTGTGTTAAACATCCCTTTAGTGTCAGTGATTGACTACACTATGGGATCTATTGAGAAGTGAAATATTCATGCTTAATCTTTTTCACTTTTTTTTTTATCTCCGCCTCTTAAATGATATGGCATGATAAAGATGGAGATTTCACTATGGAATCTTTTGTTCTTCTCCTTTTGCAATTTGTCATCTTCTTTGCTTTAATTTAATATTACATATTTGTCCCATATAGAGATCAAAACTTTTTTTATGTTATATGTTTTCTCTCTTCTTTTGCGGCATGAAAGCATTTGACTTCCAACTAATGACTATTTGCATTTGCTATTCCTATTTATTCAAACTTTGTTGACCCCATCAATATTCCTAAACTGCAACTCCATGATAGAGTTAATTTGACCTTGGCAAAGAATGCTAAATATTGCGATACTTTAGCCTTGTGACAATAAAGTTAATTTCCTTGTAGTTTATCCGAGTTACGAAATATTTCATTTTTATAGTTATTCACCGAAGGATATCAATGACCATATTCTGAGTGCAGGGCAGTCATCACTTTACGATTGGATTGAAGGTATTGAATCAGCTGATCTCTGAGATGAATCAGGTTTGTCTTCATTAGCAGTGTAGAAGTAATAGGGAACTGTATTGGTTGTATTTGCTTCAGTCATCTATACCATCTTAACTTTGATGGCATGGGGATGTCACTTTCTTTTTCGTTGTTACTCATTCTTGACATGATGTAAACCTTTTCTTCTTGGCATTTTATCTCTTGAAAATTGCAGGATTTCACATCTTTGTCACCATAAATAAAGCATTCAAGGGATCCTTGTGATATATGTTGTCATTTTTTTGCCTATATGATATGCATGTATTGATTTCATTTTTTTAGTATCTATGCTGAAGTCAACTGTATTTGAACATATAGTTGTACGGGAAGAGCATGAATCTTTTCTTGGCCATTGTATGTATGCATTTCTTTGTGTGTGTTTTTTTGGGGGTGGGGCGGCGTGCACATCAAGGCCATAGAATGTCTACGGGACTGGAGATTGGAGAATGCAACCACCTGGCTATCACAGTTTGTGGTGCACATATTGTCTATAATAAGGAATAGATTTGGTTGTTCGGGCATATGCAGAAAGATGGTGGTGATTGGTGGCTGGTTTGGCCTCTCTTTTCTCTTCAATGAGCATAAACTTGGTAGCTTATAACTCTGGCAGTCTGTTGGTCGGACTTAACCAACATTGGCAGTTGGCTATTACTAGCATGGCCCAGAAATACCAAATATTTTAAGCTGTTGGTTATGGACAGGGAATTATAGCATCAAAATACCACACATTTTTTACCTGTATTTTGGAAAATGGCTAGGTGATCATTTTCCCTATGTTTTTTTACTCGTGATAATAAATGGCCATGGCTTGCAACCTTTATTTGTGCAGTCTTTTAATTTCCAATCATATAACTTGCTGTCATCTATAATACTTGTTTGTCTTCTTAGCATCAAGAAAAGAACTCCTTTATGATTCTTATGTTTGATGTCGTTTTCATCTCTACTTATTACGCTTTTCATCCATATGGATGAAAATACTGCATAACAATCGATTTTGGTTTTTGTGCAACTATCAGAGAAATGCAGCATTGGCTGCAATACGAGAACGGAAAGTGGCTGCTTCATTCAGGGATCATTCCTTACTTCAAATTTATCAGATATCTCTTACTTCATTGTCTGAACTTAAAAATACTGGTATTCCCCCGATCATCACATACCTCCCATATTCTTCTTGGTTTGGTTGTTTGTTAATCATCCGAGGACCAAGTTGCCCTTGCTTCCACTCTTAATGACTATTATGATGTATGCAGCTGAAAGCAACTTGCAGGAATTGTCTCTTTCACTATCTTTGAAGTGTTTGTCCTTTGACTTTCTTGGGATATCTGATGAAACTGCTGATGAGTTGGGTTGTACACAGGTGGGAGTAACATTTAGTCTGGTAGTCTTACTGATGTACATCCAAAGGTTTACTCATGCTCTGCAGCTGTTTTTGATTCTTAAAATCATGTTTTTATTTGTATACAGGTCCCAAAGTCATGGGGGGCTGTTATTGAGGAGTCCTCAACGCTACAGATCTATTTTGATTACTATGCAATTAAAACCCCCCCTCTTTCAAAGGAGGTTAGTGTGTTCATCCTGTGACTGGGGGTATCAAGGAGTCTGAGTTTGCTTAATTTGTGTATTTTCTTGTCATTTGTCAGGGGAAATAGGTCATCTAGCTATAGTACAGTCACTCTTGTCACTGTGAAAGGAAGAATAAAAAAAGAATTGAAACTAGCTAGCCCTCCGCTTTTTTGAGTCTTTTGGGTTTATTAGTTGGAGTTTTTTTGTGGCACATCTCAACTTAGATGAACTTTCAGATCCAGTAGGATGAGTATGGTGCGTATTGCAGGTCCATTTTATTATTTAAATGGGAATAAACCGTTGCTTTTGTTAATTCGTTACTCGAGTCTTGAGGTCCTATACCACTGTTGTGCATCTGGTTCTAGACCATACCAAAAGTGTGTATGTTGCAATGGACTGCAGAGTAAAGTGACTGTTTGTCCACTGAAAATTTGACATTGGTGATCATTCCAGGATATTTTACTTCAAATAATGACTCTCGATTTAATTTCCAGGCTCTGGAGTGTCTGGTGCTGTTGGCTTCTGTTAGGAAATCCACGTTTACCAATGATGCTGCACGTCTGAAATTCTTGGCCTCGTTGATGGCAGGAACCAAAGGAATTCTGGAAAGTGGAAAAGGTTGATTGGAAAATGAACCGAATTATGTTTTTCCGTATTCTAATCTTAAACATAACAGTACATTTTCTTTTTCAGGATTCCATAGTTCTCATTTCTACATGGGATTTCAGTTTATTTGATTCTTTTTGAAAATCTGATCATCATCATCATCATCATCATAACCATATTCCATTAGGTGGGATCGTTCACACGTATTCACATCTTTTAATTTATACGGTGTTGGGTATCGTTCATATTTAGATGCAGCATTTCAAGGTTACTTCTAATCGTTTTGCCCCAAGTCTTTTTCAGTCGTATCCTAGTTCTCCTACTTTCCACTACAATCAACTTTCCTCTCCTAATAGACGCATCTATTGGTCTCTGTCACAGGTGACTTACTCAATGCAGACGTCCTTCCCTCATCTTATGAACCACCGGTTTCAGCTCTATCTAGTTATGGATCTCCTCATTTTTAATTCAGTCTCTTCGACTAACACCTTATATCCACCTCAACATAGACATTTTTGTCACCGCCAGTATTTGGGAATGACTTTCCTTGAACGGCCAACACTTCGTCTCATACAATAAGACGGGTTTAATCACGATCTGATAAAATTTTCCTTTTAATTTTTAAGGTACTCTTCTGTCACACAGAACATTCGAGATGACCCGCCACTTCTACCACCCCACATTAATTCTGTTTGTTACTTCTCTATCAATCTCTCTATTATCTTGGATAAAAGATCCTAAGTACTTAAATTGATTCGTTCTATGAACATCTCATCCATTCATCACCACTTCTGAGACCTCTCGCTCCTCACCGTTAAAACTTATAAGTACACTTCGTGTACTCCATCTTACTTTTGTTAATCTGAAGTCCTTTACCTTTCAAAACTTATCTTCGTCACCTTCTCTAGTTTTATTCATTGAGATAATATCATCCGCGAAAAGCATGTACTAAGACGCCTCCTTATACACACCCTTCGTAAGCTTATTTAGAACTGTCACTAAAAGGTATGGGCTAAGCTGACCCTTGATGCACACCAACGGTGATCGGTAAGTCAAGTGTGAATCCTCTTGCCGTTCTGATACAAGTTTTCGTGTCATCATATTTATCCTTAATGACATCAATATATCTCTTACTCATTCCCTTCCTTTATAGCACCTACCAAACAACTTCTTTTGACACTCTATCATACGTCTTCTCGGGGTCAATAAAGACCAAGTGTAAGTCAGTTCTCTTCTCTCCAAACTTCTTGTCGATATTACGCATCAGGTGAATGACTTTTATCATGGAGCGCTCTGACATGAACCCAAATTGATTTTTGCTACTCTAGTTACCCTTCTCAGCATTTGCTCAATCACTTTTTCCCATAACTTCACAGTGCACTTCTGCACATCTTCCTTGTTTTTTTTAGAGAGGCACAATCATACTCATTCGCCAAACATTCAACATCTTCTTTGTCAGGACCCTATTAAAAAACCCACACAATTACACCACTCCGGTCTATCCCAAAGTCTTCCATACCTCATTCGGCGCACCATCTAGACCAACCGCCTTCCTACAACTCATAGTTTTTGAAAATCTGATACACTATTTATATTGTCAAATACTGATGTTTTCCGGTGCTTTACAGCCTTTTTCTTTGTTCTGCGGCTACCTGGCTTGTGATGCTGCTGACCCCTTTTATTTGCTTGCCTTTTTTTATGCCCTACAACTAGCTGTTTCTTATATGTATACTATTGTCTGAATGTGGTGTTGTAACTTATTACTTCATTTACAATATTTGTGCTTTAATGTACTTCATCGTTGTATTGTCGTTTGAGAATGGTTTCCAAATGATATCTACTCTTTTCTGTTAATTTGCTTGTAGCAAAGCCTGTGATCCTTATGCCTGCTGAATGCTGGATAAAATATACATTTCCATGTTGATTTTCTTACTTCTTTTTTTGTTAATTAGTAACTACATTCTAGGGATGAAAATAGATAGGTTGTTCTCTTCGGGCTGATGCTTCTTAGATGTGTGAGATGTTTATCCCTCAGAAAAAAAATCTACTGTCCCATTTTTTCTTCTCCCAACTGTGTTATCTATAGATTGAAAGGCAATATGTGTTCTTGATCAAAACCAATTTTCATCAGGTTTTTGGGGCTGTGTTTGGTTGCAATCTCTGGCATCTATTTGCCCCTATCAGTGCATTAGGCCCATCATGAGTTGTTGATTTTTCTTGCTATGGTGCCAGTGCAATTGCCTCATAAAGCAATTTTTTTATATTAAGTAAAATTGACTATAATCAAGAGATGAACAGATTTGGAAGGAGAAAGCATTTTTTTTTTGTACTGAAGTGCAGATTATTCATCCTTGTTGCAGGCCTGGGTGAACATGATAATTACCATGAGTTTTGTCGTCTCCTTGGGCGCTTTAAAGTGCATTATCAGGTGGTCTCTCTCTCTCTCTCCATATCTTTATCTCTCTGTTTGTGAAAGACAAAAATCAACACAAACATCTGTCCCCTGGATCGCATGATTAGGATATGTGCACACAATAATACTTATATGCAATCTGTATGTAACTTCATGTATATCATTATAGTTGTCCGTTCTACCAATGTATTCCTTAAAGCTCTTCTCCATATGTAGGTTCAGTGCTCAGAACTCCTTGGTTTTATTTTATCTCCATGACAATTGCAGCTTATATCATAGATCTGGCTTTTGAAGTTTGACCTCTGGTTATGGATTATGGAAGGACGTTCATTGCGTAGTATGTAGGGATTCTAATACAACTAACTCATCATCATCATCCAGACCACATTGAGCACACGTATTCGTATCTTTTAATTTACGGTGTTGGACAACATGAGCAGTTGCAACATTTAATGGTCACTTACTAAACAC
>JAOWBR010170618.1:0-20459 GCA_028571145.1 Dionaea muscipula
ATAATTGTGGGAAATAGGTTATGTTGGAAAAAACACCAGACAAGCATGATGGAGGATTTCTTTTCTTTATCCGATGTACTAAACGGTGAAATGAAACATAACCTTTGTGTGTTAGGAGATAGTCAAACACTCATAATAGTTTTTTTCTACAATAACATTAACACTTATGAAACTCACCCAGTGTGACAGCTACCACACCTCCTCTCCTTTCCAGTCCCAGAAAGCTGCATTGAAGCAGCAGCAGGGGAACAGAGGATTGAAGGCTCTTCAGCCTATAAAAATTTACTGCATATAGAATTTCATCCACACATCCCCACTGGGGAAATGACACACTAGGTCATCCATTTCCCTGTATTGAATATTAATTTGAATTGTTTTTTTCAAGTTGTAAATCATTAGCTTTACTAATTGTTATTGGCCAGCAAATCCAGATAAAGTAAACTAGCTAGCTTTGAGTTTAAAGGAAACTGAAACAAATATTAAAAGCCCATCCACGCTTTTAATGCCTGTTATTATCATTGTAGTTCCATTGCTTGTTAATTTTGAAGGGGAAAAAAAAAAGTTGATAATAGTTTTGGTTCGAGGTTATAAGAAGCTTATAATATCCAGATGAAGGGAACCAATTCACTTAATTTTAGCTTGCTTCAAGTAACCCAAATAGGTTATGTTTTGTGGGCGAACGATAACTTTTATTCAACAATATACAACTGAATACGGACCAATTTTCTCAGCACACAAAACTGATGATGGCAGAGCTAAGGTGCCTCTGCAACATCAAGAAGGCACAAAACAGGGATGAAAAAAGGCCTTCTAGATTACATTCGCAGCGAACAGCATCGAGAAAACTGTGTAACGGGGCTCTTCTTGGCAATAGAAGAGCCAATATATGGCTAATGTATCCTAATGACAATGCCATTGAATCCATATAAAACAATTAACTCTGCAGGTGCTTGCTACACAATTAAGCTGATCACATACCTAGACTGTAATTACGCCCGTTTATCATCATCATATCACCCTTCATAGAGCAAGCATCCAAACCCATAAATTCTTGGTAGAAAAATACTCCAGTTTAGTCATACTTAGAGGAGCTTGAGTATTCTGTCCCGTGCTCGGCTGAAGTTACTCGGGATGAGGCGGTTGATGACATCTCTACTTCACTTTGGTAGCTTATCGGTGGTAGTGAAGTATTTCTCTGGGAATCACCGGTTGCTGCAACTTCCCCCTCTTCAGCTAGTTTTCTGAGAAGGTTCATTACAGTTGGAACCAATCTTGAAGAAACCGATAACAGACCGGGAAGCTGGAAATCACAATCATTCACCATGTCAGCAAAGATCAAGCTTCTACCACACGGACAACGATTTAGATTTTACAGTGTTTAATAGCCAGCTGAACCCCATGACAAGGAAAATAACAAGGAAAGGGTAAAAAAAAATATATTTGACGTCTCGTTGAACATAGGCAGTGTCCTGATAACCTTTAATCTATCATATTTCTTCAATCTAGGCACTGGGGATAAAAAAAACACATGAACCTAGATGATTTAGAAAGAACTTACAGCGCCATGCCTAAATTCGTTTGGTATGTCTAGTTGAACCCAGAGAGCCTTGCTGACCAGAAAAATAACAAACAGTAGCGCGAAATACAAAGGATTCCTGTGACAGAAAAAAGGTTTCCAAGATAAGTGAAAACAGCGAAGGAGAAGAATCGAGTCAAGACATGGATGCCAGAGACACATACCTCAGAAGTGTCATAAGTTCATTGAAACCCAGAACAAGAATTGCAACAATGGCCCATGGAGGTGGCAACCAATTGTTGCCGCGCTTCCCAGCCTCCTGAGATATATAAGATGGTTTAGTCAGACTTCATGAACAGATAGATTGGAAAAAGAAATGTATGGAAAAGACCATTTTCAACTCAAAAGTTTCTCTTTGCTCAATTGCAAAACATTATTTCACTTGAGTCACCAACCTTGCCAAAAAAACAAGGGAGTAAAAGATAATACAAATTGTTGTGGGTTATTAAGGATTTTAGACTCGTATCTTTTTAGATTCTATCTTTTTAGAATTTATCTTCTGTAAACTCTATCCTTCTAAACCCTATAGATATCAAGTATAAACTCTATCCTTTTTAGAACTTCTCATTATTTTCATAACCCTCTTAAACCCTAGTCCTCCCATCTCTTTTTCTTATCGCCACCACCACAAAACCCTATTCCATAGCCATCTCTAGCTCCGTCGGCTAGTCTAATCTAACTACGTCACCGTCCGCCGTCGCACGCTGCCACTATCTTCTCCACGTGCTACCGCCGTTGCACGCACCCCAAAGACAAAATACTTATCTTGCCTTACTGGTTCTTTCTTCGTTTTGCCGCTCGTACATATTTGTCCTCTTTGATTGAATTTTTCCTTGTTCCATGTCTAAATTCTTTTCAACTTCTTCGTCGTTGATATGGTGATGGCTTTCGTGTGTGGGTGGGTCTATTTGTTTTCTTGTTAATTCTCTTTAATTGGCTATCTGCTTCGGTGTTTTGGTTGTTGGCCGACATTTAGTATTTCTCCTTCATCACTTTCATGATGGGGTTGGTTTGTTACTTTTTATGAATCTATATGGCTACCAAGCATAGTCCTACTTTCTCGAAAGTTGTTCCAGCTACCACCAAACTTATCGGCATACGTTTGAACGGTAATAATTATTTTTAATGGTGTAAGTTGGTACTAATGTCTATTCATGGGAAGGAACTGGATGAAGATTTGGACGAGCAGGGTTCCTTATGTTAAGAATGCTCTTGATAGGGCCAAGGCATGGGCTCGGGCACATGCTCGTTTGTATACTCACACGATTAACTCTATGGATCCCTACATAGTTGACCTTATTACTCATTGTAATAGAGTAAAGTAGATGTGGGAATATTTGGCTCTCTTGTAAGATGGGAAGGATGACATGAATTGGGTCTATTTGTCAACCTTTGTTTCGTCCTTAATAGGGTGGTGCTACGCTTGGTGACTATTTTGTGTCTTTTAAAATGAACGAGGAGTTCGATGTTCTAATGCCTATTTGTTCCGATGTAGCAGCCATGCATCAACAGCGAAAGGAGCTGGCTATCATGGCTTTTTTTAGTGGTTTGCCTTCTTATTTCTCTTGTTGCATCTTCGGGTTGGGCTTTTGCATCAATTGGATATCAAAAATGTCTTTGTTCATGGTAATTTGACCGAGGAGGTATATTTTAGAGCAACCACCTGGATTTGTTACTCAGGGAGAGTTTAGGTGTGTATGTCCGCTCAAGAAATCGTTATATGGCCTGAGACAATCTCTCAGGCATGATTTGGGAGGTTCAATTTTGTAGTGCCAGAGTTTGGTTTACAATGATCGGCGTCATGATCATTCGGTATTTTCTTAACACTTATTGTTGGGAGTATGTTTCTTGTTGTTTATATGGATCATATTATTGTTATGGCTGGGAGTGACAGTACTATAATTGTTTCCCTGAAGGACTTTCTTCAGAGTCACTTTCAAACCAAAGATTTTTAGCTCTTTGAAGTATTTCTTGGGGTTGAAGTAACCCATTGTAAACAGGGGTAATTTTGTCTCAACGAAAGTACACTCCAGACTTCAAGATACGGGTATGGTAATGCCAAGCCAAGTGACACTCCTATGCTCTTTGGAGTGAAACTTACATCTGGGGATGGCGAGATGCATGTGTAGTGATCCTCACAGGTATAGATTATTGGTGGGTAAATTGAATTATCTCACTCAGCCATATATTGCCTTCTTTGTCAACATACAGTCAATTTATGTTCGATTCTGAGTTCCTCATTGGATAGCAGCCTTACATATTCTCAAGTATATTAACGGGCATTCTAATCGGGGCTTATTCTATAGTAATCATGGTCATCTGCACAAAGAGGCATCTTTTTATGTCGATTGGGTTGGTTCATCTTTTGATCGCACGCCCACTATAAGTTATCTTTGTTGGTGGAAATTTAGTTTTGTGGAACAGTAAGAAGTCAATTATTGCCAGATTGAATACCGAATGTAAGTATCATTCTCTTACACATTTGACGAGTGAGTTGTCTATCTCCATCAGTTACTTGAAGAGTTAAGATATCCAGTATCTCGGTTTGCTAAACTATGGTGCGATAATCAATCGGTCATTCACATTGCGACGAACCGTCTTTTATAAATAAACTAAGCATATTGAGATTGATTGTCATTTTATTAGACAGAAGCTGAAGAGTGGAGATATTAGCTTAAATCATGTAAAGACAAGCAAGCAGGTTGAGGATATTTTCACTAAGCCTCTTGCAGGGAATCGAGTTAAATTTATCTATAACAAGTTGAGCATGATTAATATCCTATGCTCTAGCTTGAAGAAGAATGTTATGAGTTATTTAAGATTTTAGACAATCTTTTAGATTCTCTCTTTTTAGAATTTATTTTTTTATAAATTCTATGTATTCTTTTAACCTTATAAATATCATGAATCGTCTCTTTTGGAGGTTATGACATCTCATTATTTCATATCCCCAATTATTTTCATATCCCCTTCTAATTATTTTCTTATCCATTTCAACACAAATGAACCGATTTAACCGGTCCACAAAGGAAGAAATAGAAGCACCCCAACACCCCACCCCTCCAAAAAAACAAAGGCCAAACTGCCCCACGAAAAAAGAGGCAAAACATTCAGAAAGCACTAGAGCCATGACCCAATGGTGCATATGAAAGAGAACATCTCTTATGTAATGGAAACACAAATCCAATTGAGATCAACTTCGCGCACACCCCTCTGATAGAGGTGTGCGCGGATTTTAACTTTTTTTTTGATGAAATGATAGTATACAACTGTTTCATCAAAACAAAAACGGTAGTATATTACCGTATCATCCAAAAAACAAATAAAAAAATAAAAAACGGTAGTATACTACCGTTTGTTCAAAACAAAAACAGCAGTATACTACCTTTTTATCAAAACAAAAACGGTAGTATACTATCGTATCACCCAAAAATCATAAAAAAAAATGGGGTGTACGCAAAGTAATGAGCATCCAATACAGCCAACTGAACATATCCTCTACCCCGACTTTTGTGGCCATTAATTAAGCCAGGTAGTTAACCCTGATGCATAAAAAATCAAACATCTGCACGAAAATCCTACTATTGCAACAGCACAAAAATAAACGAAGCATATTGCAGCCAAAGAATCTTAGTACTAGCTCACTTAGGCTAACTAGTAGGAAACAACAGGAGCATCTTAAGAGCTGAGCTAAAAAGATTGTACCTGAGCAGCAATGGCCTGACCAATGGTGTACTCCGTTTCTGCCTTGAATTGTCTCCACAATGATTTGCACTGTAGAGGACTTAGTAACGTCTTTGAGGATGGAACCTGAACATTGAACAAAATATTTGAGGCATGGAACAATATCATCACCAGTACCCTAAATGGTAATTAATAAAGCAACCCATAGTGCAGAATCACCTATCTAAAGAGCATTACCTTGTTCAGAACTGACAAGTGCTCATTCCTGTTTGTTTGATTGATTAATCCCAGGATTAACACACTTATTTGATCAAAACATAATCACTTGTCGTTGCTTCATAGGGTTAAAAACAACAATGCTGCAGTTTAATCAATTATGCTCAATACTTCATTTTCAATAGCTTAATTACTCTCAACCTTCATCAGTTCAATCTCATGGGTTACATTTTCAACAACTCTTATCTTTTTCCTTCAATTTCATTACAGTACGTCAACTTAAAAATATATAACTAATAACACTTTAATGGACTTATCAATGGGGAAAGAAGTTGTTCTTTTCTTTTTCCCTTGAACATTCTCAAGCACAAGGAGAATCCATAAGCATGCGACCACTCATCCATGTCTCAACTCCACAGTGATTTTTTTTCCAAACCTCCAACAAATGGGGAACAATTCCTATTTCGTGTTGATATTCAATACTAGGATGCCATAGTCCTAGAGACTAGAATGCGGCCGAGGGCAAGCATAATTAGAATATTACATTTGTCCAATTGAAGGATTAAAACATTCACAGAACAGGATACTTTTGCAACCATGAAAAAATGGTGTATACCATAAATACACATTTCAAAAAATCATTGTATCACTATCTACTGAAATTATATCATGTCAACTATCATTCTTTTAAACCAATCATCAGCTTGGGTAACAAATGCCAAAACAATACAAGTTATAGCAGCAATAGCGATAACAGTCCTCAGCACTACATCCTACAAAGAACTAGGTGGGGAAATGTAGAAAACCTGGAAACTATGTCAAGATATGACACCTAACAGGGATAATGTTTCAAAAGGAGTGCCCCAGACGCGTGTCTGGGTGCCTAGGCACAAGGGGTCGCACCTAAGATGCTCCCAGGTGAGGATCCTTCAATCAGGAGATGTCTAAGGCTAAGCACATCAGGCACGCCCCTTCGAGCCAGGTGCTAGGTGCACCTAGGCACGCTGGCCATTTTTGTTTATTTATTTTTCCATAAGAAGTATATACCTTTGGATCTGAAGCCATGCAACGGATGTTATGCAGCTAAAAAAAAGCTGAATCCAATAGAATTTTGACAAGGAAAAAAAGAAAAAAGGGGATCAAAGAGGCGGAGAGAAGAGAAGAGGGATCTAGAAGGGACACACTTCATGCTGCAATGCTCAAGCCTTCTCGCCAGTTGCTATCGTGATTGATTGATTATTGCTTTAATTATTTTGAATTCCAAGTGAGCGATTGATGATATGTACTTACTTTAAGTTCCTAACTGCTTAGAGACTTGATTTGAATTGATTCTCTTTTGTTCCTTCTTGTTGAAGTTCAACTTCATTAGGCACTTAGTTACTTACACTGGTGCTTTGACATGAACATACCTAATATAATAATTAGTAATTGTTTGTTAAATTTGGTATATGGTGATCCTATTGCCAAGTTAGAATTGTCTACTGCCAACGCAATCGTAATACACTAAATACCCGACCCCTATAATATTTTGCCTTGGCAATAGCAAATTCAGCCTTGGCAATAGCCTATATATTTTGGTATATTGTGCCAATATTGATATTAATTAGTTATATTTATGTATAGCTATATTATAATTATAAAATGTGTCGCTTCAATTAGACGTGCGCCTACGACTTGCGCCTAGGGTCGAGGACCCCTTCGTGCCTTGGTGCGCCTTGCATGTTTTAAAATATTGAGCATCATCAAGTTCCAAAGTTATGTGTCCACAGAAATTATAACGAACTGGCCGTGATAAAAGAGACAAATGAAACAGCAAGGAAGACTAGCTCACTTTTTCCCATGTGCTGGATGCCAAAGGGTCAGAGATGGTAAGACTGTTGTTTGTACTGCTACTTGTGCCATCAACCAGGGCAAGAGACAAAGTACTCTCTATATCATCAGCTTCATCATCCAACCTTATGGCAGCCATGACAGAAAGCAATTTCAGGGACTGAGAAGATGCAGAAAGGACATAATATTAGTAACCCGGAGATGCACAAAGAATGGCGTGATATTAGTAACCCTCAAACATATATATTAGAGTATCTGAATATAACTTTTATCGAGTACCCTACCGCAGAGCGAGCAACTTTCGTGATTGCCTTGATGTCATCCTGCCCACTCCAAACCCTAGGCATTGAGTCAGAATCATGGCTAAACATTGTTGTGAATCTGCAAACAGTTACACCATTAGTGCTCAAGATGCCATAAACAAGAAGAGTTCTCAATTTTCAGAACGGCCAGCACTTGGTACCTATCTTTCATGCGGAACAAGACCCTTCCAGCTTCTTCTTTTGCCTTTGATTCAACCACGCCCCTTGCATAATCCTCCAGCTTTGCAAGCATAATATCTCTAGTTTTTTCGTCCATGTCAAAACTAGAAAGCTCACTAGACAATCCAGAAACAGCTCCCTGAGTCTCCCGCCGAAGAAGTTTTCTAATAGCTGGCCAGGTATCATCACTGGCACTATCCAGTAGTGCATCAACTGGCCCCAGTAAAGCATCGTTTAATTTGGCCTGCAAAGAGAAGTTATATCAAAGCTAAAGAACGGGTGATGACCTAACAATTTTATCTTCACAACCTTTTTGATTTAAACATTATGAATGAAAGGGCTATAATGATAGTTTTTCCTTCACCTTCTCTTGTTTTCTTGGTAGAGGAGCTTCTCCCTCGTATTTTGATTCAATGGCATTAGGTAAAGCTCCCCCCCCCCTCCACCCAACAAAAAAAAAACAAAAAAAAAAACACCCGAATAATCTTCTAATAAATATAAGTAAAGAACTCTATAATAACCAGACGGCGCCACCGTCTGTTTGTTATTGAGCATAGACAGTTCCACCGTCTACCCTATCCCGTTTAGATGGTGACTTTTCTTTTGAAGATTAAGGTAGACGGGACCTTCGTGTTTTCTCCGTAGACGGCAGTTCAACCTTAGGCTCAGACGGGGGTGGCAGGCCCCAAGCTTAGACGATGATTACTTGAAGATTGAACAGACGGCACCTCGTGCACCCCAGCCTAGGCGCGTCTACAATCCTCTGCCAGGGGAATGTCCACGGACTTTGCGGAATATTCTAGATTTTTGGGACCACTTGTCAGAGTTTGTTAGGATTATTCTGATTTTCTGAATATTCTCTGTACAATTGAGACCCACTTTTATTTTCTTAATTTTGCCTATAAATAGGCCATGGATGTAATAGTGGAGGATCTTTTGCCAAATTAATCAAATCTGATATTGCAAAGGATCAAAGTAGTTCTTCGGTGGCGGGTCGAGACTACCTCCCTTGTGAGCTCACTGATTTTAGTTACTCATTGATGAATTCGATTTTTGAGTTGATCTGATTCCTCACCTTCGTCGATTCCAGTTCCCAGTTCCGATTTGGTTGATTAAATTCCCAAATCGTTGATCATATCCATCATTCCCATTCATTTTCCCCAATCCTCATGGAAACCCAATCCATTTCTCTATCCTGTTCTTCCCCAAATCCACTATTCCATCCCAATACCCATTCAACTTCTACCCCCAAAATCATCCAAATCCTACCTCACGTTACCCACATCACCACCATTTCCGCGGTAGCGTCATCCATTACCATTGGGAACGCTACAAACTCTTTCGGCAATAGCCAGAGTTATGCATTCTATTTAACATGTGCTCGAGTGAGAAAATCAAGCAGCAGCAGAGTATCTTATCTTCCAAAAGAAGAGTAATGAATCAAACATCTCCTCAATCATGTGCAAACTATTTAGCAACAAAACGCAGGTGAAGAGTATCACAAGGGAATAGAACAGGTAGTTAGCATACCTCGTATCGAGCAGTCAATTCAGATAATTTGATGCCACGAACTGAAGCAATGTGAATTTCTATATCCTGGACAAGCTTCTCCCTTACTTTAGAAGTGTCCCATTTAGCTTGCTGAATCACAGCATCTACACCAACAAAGAGAAGCGTCTAAGGTAATTTACAGTGGCATTAGAATGCATAAGGTGTAAATGTTTCATTAATATTCACACAAGAAAGATCAGTATGAATGTGTTTGTACATATGCCTCAAACAACACAATGGAAAAGAAATGGTTTTCAAATGTCAGCTAGAACAGTAAACAATTGGCAAAGTAATTGGAAAAAAGAAGAAACAATTGATGCAAAAATAGTACATGTTTGACTTCCAGAACAAGGTGGAGATGCTAATTCAGATATTATAGACGAAGAAAGAAATAGGATTAACAATGATAAGAAAGGACCTCATTTTGACGCAAAATAGAAGACAAGCATATCACACCTGCACATCCTTCATCGAATATACTCATGAGAGACTGAGTGCAACCATAAGCTGCGGAAGAAAACCCTTCTCCGCTACTTAAAGCTTTATCAAATGCATCTTTGAATTTATCAAGAGTTCCTGACCGCAAATGCCCTAAGATGGACTGGAAGGTTGGTTGAACACGCTGAAAAGTATTTAAGAAAAGATCTTAAACCTCGATACAGCAGCATTGCATGACAAATGCATGAATATAACTACATGAAAAAAGGCACACTATTGTATGGTAGAATGAACCACACATCTCTTAAGTGCTACAAACCAAATTGGTTCTAGTATCATGCAATTTATTTAAGCTATATAGTTGAATCATGGCATGGTTCACTTGATATGTCAGGGGATGGAGATGAAATTCTAAGTGCCGGCACTAGGACAATTAGAAGGACCAAAAAGTTTCATTGCAACAGATACATATTGTTCAACACTAATGACAGGCCCCAGAAATTAATTCCCAGAATCATTCAAAATAGTACACAATGTCACCTATAACTCAAAACCAATAAAGTTGGTAAAAGGAGGCATGCTTAACCGCAAACATGACATGCTAAAAAGTAGAGAAATTGCTTAAATCTTATTTAAGCAAATTAAACCGCCAATAGTATTCAGAAGAATGAGGGATGAAAGGCCTACATGCAATAACTTCTCCTCCAAATTCTTCCTTTTAGCAGATCTGACCCCTTCATCAAAGTACGTAGCCTCTGCATCATATCTGAAGAAGTAATATACTAATATGTAAAACAAAACTCATTTATCACAAGGAACTTACATCTAAAGAAATCAAATAAGTTTCTAGCCAACCCATAGTGCAAATAAAATAGCACTAATAATCAACAACATTTCACTGACATCTTTTGACATGAGAGGGGAAGAATCTATGGGAAGAAAGCAGGGGCGAAATGCTTTACACACTTAAAGGTTCAGAGTTTCATTATGTAGACATACCTTAGATGTCACCATTAACAGACTAAATTTCCTGTTATTTGAATCAAGCTTATGTAAAGAGACAAATACTCACTTACCAAAAAAAAAGTGTCAAATACTCACTCTGATAAGCAGCTATCAAAAATTGAACTGAGTGTCTTGCCAAATCCAGGGATTGCACCAGATTGTGCAGCCTCTTCAATTTCACACCACTCCTACAAATTATATTTAGAAAACAATTGGAAAGGATTGAGCCTATCCAGTGATAAATTTGGTTAAGCATTAATTAAAAGCAATAGATTGAGCATCCACCGAGAGGTACCTTATTTTCTGCAAAACTACTGAACCTTTCGTTTGCTATTTCTTCACAACGTACAGTAGCTACCATGACCTATCAAAGTCGGATTATTAATCAATACAATCTTGTCTACCAACCTATTTATCTAGAAAAAGTTTCAAAATTCACCTTGTGTGCAGGAAGATCAAGATCCTTGTTCTCCTTAATAACTTTCCAAATTTGTTGGCCACTGAAAGAAAAACCTGAAGCAGGAACCACAGCACGTCGATCTCCTGCAAGCCCTCCAGGTGCAATTGAGTGGAAGAATCTCTGCCTCAAACAAGCAACCTGCATCCAACATATGAACAAACACAATCATTGACCTCCATGTATCCACTGATTTATTAGTACAACACATGATTTGCCATGATAAATGTTGGAAAAGACATTGAGATAAAATGGCAAGTCTTACTCTCATTCACTAAAGGTTAAACCCTTATATACTACTACATACAAAATACTAAATTACCCTTAGCATAATACATATCATAACACTCTCCCTCAAGCTGGAGTATAGATATTAATTATGCCCAACTTGTTACATATGAACTCAACTCGACACCCCGCTAATGATTTGGTGAGAATATCGGCAAGCTTATCACAAGTCTTTACAATACTCAGCATTATATCTCCATTCTAGAGCTTCTTTTGAACAAAGTGACAATCCACCTCAATATGCCTCTTGCGCTCATGAAATACTAGATTCGAAGCAATATGAATAACTGACTGATTATCGCACCACAACTGAGCGGGCTTTGGAGAGGAATATCTCAACTCATCAAGTAACTTCTGAAGAAAGAAGACATCACTACACAAATGGGCTAAGGCACGATACTCAGATTCAACATTAGACCTGGCTACAACAAACTGTTTCTTGTTGTTCCAGGAGACTAGATTGCCACCAACAAACACGCAATAACCCGTGGTGGGCTTCCGATCAAATTGTCAACCAGCCCAATCAACATCAGAGAACCCCTCTATACGCTGACACTGATGACCATGATCACTGTAGAGTGAGCCACGACTAGGATGTCTCTTAATATACTTGAGAATATGCATAGTAGCTTCCAAATGAGGGACTCGAGGATCGAACATGAATTGACTAACCACGCTGACAAAGAAGGTAATATCGGGACGAGTAATGACGAGGTAGTTCAACTTTTCCACTAGCTGTCTGTATCTATTCGGCTCAGCACGCACCTCACCATCTGTAGGCGCAAGCTTTATCCCTGAAAGCATTGGAGTATTACTAGGCTTTACATCTATCATACTAGTGTCCTGAAGCAAGTCTAGAGCATACTTGCGTTGAGATAAAAAGATTCCCCGTTTGCAATAGGCTACCTCAATCCCTAAAAAATCTCAGGGAGCCAAGATTTTTAGTCTGAAACTGATTCTGAAGAAAACTCTTTAGGGAAACAATCCCTGCACCATCACTCCCAGTAATAACAATGCCATCCACATAAACCACAAAAAGAATACAACCAGTACTAGAGTGACGAAAGAATACCGAATGGTCTTTGTCAGACCTCCTTAAACCAAAGTCTAAAATTATAGAGCTAAACCTTTCGAATCATGCTCTAGGAGATTGCTTCAACCAATATAAGGATTTCTTCAACGGACACACATAGCCAAACTCCCCCTGAGCAACCATCCCGAGAGGTTGCTCCATATAAACCTCCTTGTGCAGATCACCACGAAGAAAGGCATTCTTGACATCAAACTGATGTAAAGGCCATCGAGAAGAAGAAGCAAGAGAGAAAGGCAGACGAACAGAGGCCATCTTGGCCACCGGAGAGAAGGTGTCAGTATAATCCACACCGTACACCTAGGCATAACCTTTGGCCACCAAGCAAGCCGTCAAACGTACAACAGAGCCATCAAGATTCACCTTCACGACGTAAACCCATTTGTAACCAATAACCCGCTTCCCTAGAGGCAGGGGAACAAGGTCTCATGTCTGATTAGCCTCAAGGGCGTCCATCTTCTCAGTCATAGCCTGCCGCCAGCTAGCAAAAGCAACAGTCTCAGATAAGGTCCGAGGAGGAGAGATAAGGGTCTAAGACAGAAACAAAGGCCTGTTGAGAAGGAGACACACCAGCATAGGAGATGTGAGCAAACATCGGATATGAAGCACAACTGCGAACAAGAACAGAGAACTGTGTACGAATCTCAGCACAAAAAACAGAGAAAACGGAAAATAACTCAGCACGACATCTCAACAAGTATAATCAGATCATACGAGAATGATCATCCACAAAAGTCACAAAATAGCAGAAGCCTGTACGAGATGGGACCGGACACGGTCCCCAAATATCAGAATGCACCAGCTCAAAATGAGCAAAAGCTCGTGTATCACTCCGAGGTAGATATGTGGCTCTATGATGTTTAGCAAATTGGCATGCTTCACAAAATAATCGAGACAATGATTGAGCCTCAGGACATAACCGCTTAAGACTAGAAAAAGCAGGATGGCCAAGGCGACGATGAAGATCAAGAACTGAGGAGATGTTCTGAGGAGAAGCAACAAGGGAGAAAAAACTCTCCAAGACATACAACCCTCCTGAGGTAAGGCGACATCTACCAACCGTCTGTCTCGTAATAATATCCTGAATCTCACAAGAATCAGAAGAAAATACAACATGACAATGACGAGTGCAAACTAAGGCACTGACGGATAAAAGATTCATTGGAAGATCAGGGAGATAGAGAACAGATGAAATGGTCAAGGAAACGGTCAATGGAACTATTCCCACGCCGCGAACAAATATATATATGGGCTACCTGCAATCCACACATCATGGTATGAGAAGGTAGAAGAGTAGTCGTGTAACAGATGTAGAAAGCTAGTTATATGATTGGATGCCACAGAATCGATAATACAGTCTCTAGGAGATACAGACAAATAGGCAGCTGAATGAACGGACTGAACAGACGGTACAAATTGATCCAAGATAGCCGATGAAGGAACGTGCACAATCTGATGCAGTCTACTACCAATAGGAGAATGATCATGCAAGTGTCATCAACACTGTCGACGTACATGACCTGTATGGCCACAAGCCCAAAAAATAATATCTCTATAAAGGCATCGGCCACGAACAGAAGAAGACATTGCTCAAATCCACAGCAAGGAGGTCAAGTCAACGGGGGCAAAGGAAAGACATGGAATCGAACGTCACGAGCAACAGATACCAATCGTCATGGAATGACCAATAGGAAGATATCAAAAGCACTGAACCAAGTAGACACAACGTCCCAAATAAAAAAAAAAAAAAAGTCTGAGGAGAAGAGATAGAGTCCAAGGCAAAAACAAAGGTCTGTTGAGAAGGAGACACACCAGCATAGGAGATATGAGCAGACATCGGATATGAAGTACAACTACGCTCACCCTTTCGCAGAGTGATAGGAATGTCCGAATCTGAGGACGGAGAAGTAGCAAGTGAGGAATCAAAAGATGAGGAATTCAATTGTGAGGAAGCCAATGGCAAGAAAGCAGGTCAGCAGTGTGAGCAGGGCCAGCAGGGATTAGTGCAGGAGCACCAACGGATTCCCATGAGATCACAGAGCGAGGGCCCCGAGTATAGACCTGAAAAGGTTGAGGGACTAGACTAAGCAAAGAGGTCAGTGTCGTAACTAATGGAGAAACCGATGCAACAGGAGTCAACTCATAGACAAGAATATCATCCACTGTAGAAGTCTCAAATGACCGCCCAAGAGTGGAAAAGGAAGAACCAAATGATGTAGCCTCATCAAACCCCCTTACAACCAATGACCCGCTTCCCTGGAGGCAGGGAAACAAGATCTCATGTCTGATTAGCCTCAAGGGCGACCATCTCCTCATCCATAGCCTGTCGTCATCTAGGAGAAGTAATAGCCTCAGATAAGGACTGAGGAGTAGAAATAGAGTCCAACGCAGAAACAAAGACCTTCTGAGAAGGAGACACACCGACATAGGAGATAAGAACAGTCATCGGATAGGAAGCACAGCTACGCTAACCCTTACGCAAGGCAATAAAAACATCCAAAACCAAGGATGGAGAGTCACTGGAGGAATCTAATGACACAGGAGTACGAGGGGGCGAAGGATCAGTAGTGTGAGCACGATCAGAAGGAATAGGTGCAGAAGCATCAACAGAAGCAAGAGAGGGTGAAGCAGTAGTGTGAGTAGGAGCAGCAGGAATAGGTGCAAAAGCATCAACAGAACCCTAAAAAATTACAAAGCGAGGGCCCGAGTATACACCTGAAGAGGTGGAGGAACTGGTGGATTAGGCAACGAGGATAATGGAGGAACGGACGAAGAAGCTAATGCACGAGGAGCTAACTCATAGATAAGAATATCATCCTCTGTAGATGACTCAGATGGTCGTGCAAGAGTGGAAGAGAAAGAACCAAACGGTGTAGCCTCATCCAACCGTGTACTACACTTGGAGAGCCAGGAACGAGCTGATATTTGAAGATCATGACTTCTCTTTTGAGGTCATTTCTAGAAAAATTAAAACGCATGTGTTTGAAACCTTGTATTCTCTTTTTCCTAATTATGTTCCTTTCTTTTGCTGAGTAGATATGTTTATGTTTCGAAATTTCTACTATCAGATCATGTAAAGAAGATGTGGTAACTTGTTCATATTTATAAAGTTTACCACTTCCAGAAATGGCACAACTATGATTTACCTGTTCTTTAAACTGTTCTTCCTTCTCTTCAAAACTAGAAAGCGCCACAACCTCAACCTAGGAAAAAACATAAGGGAAACAATAGTACGTGATAAGCAAAGTATCTTCATCCTCCTCAATTGATCCAAAAAGAGCAAGTATCATCTTCATTCCAATACATGAGGATCTATCTTACGTTGAAAAACTCACTAAGGGGAGTTTCCTTGTGAACTTGTGGCTTAGGAACAGAGTCCCATATCTGCATGGAAAATTTACAGAAAAGAAAGGCATGAGATAAGAAAATTGGGGTAAAATAATACTACAAAAGAAGCACTAATAGTTTAGCCATCAATCACCTTTTGTATGTCCTGCCGCAAAATGGGCTCCAGATTTTCCAATGGTGTCTGTCAAGAAAGCCAAGACAAGAAAGGGGGAATAAAAAAAAAAACATATCAGACATGCAGTGAAAACCCAACAAATCAGACTCCAGTGCCTTGGCACATACTACTACCGTGGAGGTCGGCATTTTGTCTATATCATAAAACAATAGCTGAGACCAGAGCATTCACCCTGGTTTTATCTCGAATGACAAACATCAGGGTCGTTTTGCGTGGACTGAACAATCGCATCATCACCTGCAACCACGACCAATAATCTATAAATCATAATGATGTAAGAATCCCAATTTGAATTAAACATAAACAGACCAACGAAGGGTACCTGAAATACAGTCTTTAGGAGAGGCTTATTGGCTGCTTGCTCACGACCAATATCATGGCACCACCTTAATAGATCCGCACAAGAATCACACACGTAAGAAATGGTTTTATCCTCATGAAACTATAACAGTATAAGACATGTCAAACTCCTCTAACTTACATGTTTATGAGCACTATATCTGAAACAGCAAGGGCAAAGAGGGCACTCTGTTTTTCAAATGTAGTATCATCCTAGAACAAGTGGAAAAAAGACAGAAACCAACCTGAGCGTAAAAGATTAACAAAATGGTAAAGCAGCAATGGATTTGCACATTATATGCTAGTAGGCAACAAAGATGCATGTGCAGTATCACCATGCAATGATATTTTGCAGCAGGTCAGATAAACAAGTGATGAGCACTATCAATTACTTTGAATTCCTTCTTTATTCTGGATTTGTCATCTACAGTAACATACCCCATATTATTTAGCTGTTTAATACTGCTGAGATATTGGGAACACTCATTACTCTTGTACATATCTTTATGACATAAAGAAACACTCCATGATCACCAGCCAGGTTATCCATCCAAAACAACCCGTCAAAGTGTATCTAGAATGGACTATGGAATATGGACCAAGTACATGAAATTAAGACATAGGTTCAAAGTTGAATGAAAGGTCGGTCCATTTGGAGAAACTAATACAAAATAGAGGGTTAAGATTGGAAAATTGTCATTAATGACAAATTCAGGTAGCAAAAGCCTACCTCAGAACACAGGTCCAAATGGAACCAAAAGTATGTCCAAGATACCTATTATTAGCCATCTTGGATTATAGATGTAACATATAAACCGCAATTGGTTAAGATGTTGAAGGACTAGTACCCAAAAAAAAGTAAAGAAGATGAAAAAGAAATGAAACATATTTAAGCACCTCTCCCCTTTCTCTTCCATCAGTTCCTTCCAAATCCATCACAAGTGTACATGGCTCAATACCAACACATCTTGCCAACCAAATTCCTTTGGTAGTTTGAGACCTAAAAAACAGCATACAACAAGTGTCTACCATCATGTTGGAGAACTCATGCTCTTGAGCAACAGTATGATAATGTCAAACCTTCCTCTAAATGCATCCATCTCCCTGAAGTTGGTACTGAACAAATGATTCAGTAGTGTACTCTTTCCTGCCCAGCACATAGTAAACAACATTGAGCGAACAGCATAAGTGTAACCAGGGACTATATCTTGCACCCAGCAGTAGTAAGATGATCTTTGCACAGAATCAGATCAAATTACAGCAAATTAAAGCAGGAAAAAATTCTTGCAACATCTCAAAGCTAAGAGAAGCCCCCTAATTCATAGGAAAATGACTTCAATCAAGGGACCCATGCTGCTGAAGTAACTTAGGATTTACTATTGAGCAATGTTTCAAAGAGTCCTCCAAAAATGACTTCTCCACTTAAGGACCTTTTTGGGAGAGTTTGAATCACTTGACATAGTCATACTATGAACAAAAAGGAACATCTGAATACTTTGCTATCAATAATATTGAGAAATATTTGCAATGCATTGGAAATGAGCTCAGGATTGAACCACTACATCTCCGCAAAGCATTAAAATTAAATTGTAGAGATAAGCATCCATACCACTACTTTGTGGTCCCATGATGGAGACTACGGCATATGAAAGCCCACATTCAGCCAACTTGACTTCCTTCATAAAATGGTCAATTCCAACAACATTGAAATCTCCATCTCCATCAATCAGTTGCGTGGAACAAGGCCCGCTTTCGTTATCTAAGGAAGAAGAAAAGCTCAGCAAAGAGCAGTTTATACCTTGAAAGTCCATTCTCACCATGAATTTACATAATGTCAGCAATACATTTCTTCTGGCATATGATTACAAAATTCAGGAGCTACAGTTCCATCCATATTCCATTTCCTTCCATGTTGACGCATAGGTTGAACATATGAGTCTATAACAGAACGGCTAGGAATACAGCACTGAGTAACTCTAATGATAAGGATTCACTGCATAAGAAACTATTGCATTTCTAGGCAATGATCATTTAATACTCATCCCCCAAATGTACCAGAAGAACCAATATTATTGTCAAAGAGCAAGATAAGTGTGCAAGCAACTAAAGATTTGCTCGGCCGGGATGCCAGTTGTTACGGCTTTTCTGGGACATTTTGAGTAATTAAAAAAAGTTCACAGCATTGTTTTTAATGTAAAGACAAAAGAACAGACTGGTAACATTAGAAAATTACAGGAAGAAGGAAAAAAAAAAAAACTAACGCTGAAGGCAAACACGTTCCCCTGAGTTATTAAATAGAAATAGACTACAACAATTTAATTTACGAAATAGACAAGAAAACACTGAAATCTGAAGGACAGAAATCGTCCATTGCTAATAAAAAACAAAGAGGCAGATTCAAGTTCGGATAAACAAACATCAGATAAATATGCAAAACCATTTCACCAAGTGAAAAAAAGGTCTCAGCCCAGGAGTGCAAATTGTCCTGCACAAAGAGTTTCTGAAAAACCAAACAGGAAAAGAGCAATATTCCAATAACAAAAGTGAACACTTTAAAACCAGAGCAGCCAAATATATATTCCAATTTCTAAATTGATCCACCAGCCGCGAAAAAACGAGTCCCAATATGAGCAATTTCTTCCCCATTTAAAGATCCAAAGACCACTAGCTACTAATGTGCATGCAGAGACATCAACTTCCACGAGCTGCACCCAGATCACATAATACCCAATCACCCGGTCATACACAACCTGACAGCAAATTCAAAACGACCCAGAAGACAAACCATCAAATTGAACCAAAAAAAGGTAATAGAAAAGCACTTACAGTGAGAAAAGGAAAATGGGGGAAGCAGATGAAATAATGGGCAAACATAACAAATACCATCAAGATCAGATCAATCATCACAAAACCGTAATTGCAATTTCGAGTTTTTTTGCAAAAGGGATGAATTGATAGATTACCCATGATTCTTTAGGTTTTGATTAAAATGATATCCTGTTTTGATCGAAACAGCATCTCGAAATGAGAGTTGCGGACAAGGAGGATTGAATTTGAAGCGCAGAGTGGAAAAGAGAGAGGGGAGGGGATCGATCGGCGAAAGAAGAGGGACGTGTGTTTGTAGCTCTTCAAACAAATATCAATAAAAACTACTTGAATTTTTGAAAAAAATACAATTTTTAAAAAATTTACAATGTGTTTTTAAACCAAATAACATAAGTCCCAAAATAATTGTTAAAAAACGATACTGGGTAAAATATTTTTAAAAATACGTTGGAATGCCTCTTTATTGGAATGCCTCTTTATTAAAAACGTCTTTAATAGTAAAGACATCTTCAGTGTTAAAATTTATATTGAAGATGTCTTTATTTAAAGACGTCTTTGACTTTTCAGAAAAATAAAAGACGTCTTTATTCATTAAACAAAAAAAAATTACAATATACCAGTGACTGATTACACCACACTGCCACACTGACTGCACCTCTAATACACACTATAAAATAAATTGTAAATTGTTTAAATTGGTTTACACACAATAAAATAGGTGTTTAAATTTATTTTCTGTTTAAATTGATTTAGACAATGGATTTATTTCCTATTAAATAACACAATCAAGTAACTGATCAGTTGCTCCAATCGATTTAAGGTATCACACAATCAATTTAAACAATTTAATAAACAAAACTCACATGTCTCCAAATGCTCATCCACGTGTCTCGGTATCGACCTCGCACGTGGCGCATTTTAAATTGGTTTACAGATTCGAAAAAATACCTTGATATGCACCTCGAAAAAATAAATCGATTTATATCTTAGAATAACGTATAATCGAAAAATATATATATATATATGCGATCTGAAAAAATAATAACATATATGCGATCCAAAAAATTGTGTTATACCTAGAAAAAATGCACCGCGTGCATGGCCGATACTGAGACACGTGGATGAGCGTGAACCCAACTGCCACCACATGGATG